>VXBP01007611.1:1973-14010 GCA_013400115.1 Rhinopomastus cyanomelas
ATAATAAATTCCAACATCATAAAGCAAAATATTTTTACAGAAATTATGTGAATATATGATAGTTTTCCTTTACAAGTTACTTATATACTTTTTTTTTCACTATGGCTGTAATAATGTGCATTCAACATGAATATGAGACATTAATTAAATGTCTAGTTTTCCCTTTATGCATGTGTCTTTGTCTGGATCCCCATGTATCCAGCCTGGGTCATCAGAAATTTGTCAAAACTTTTAGCTACAGTGAAAGACACAAAGTGTGAGTTTAACAAAACCACTTAAAAAAAACTACAGGCAATGGAAAACCTACTTAATTTAGTGAAAAAGACAAGATATTTTAATTAATTTCCTCCACCACATCAGAAGAAACCTCACACAAGACATAGACACAGACATATGGAGTTTCATCACAATGTTCCTACACTGAACTCAGATAAGATGCACAGAACATCTTTATTGTAGACAGCTTCTACTTCTCTCTGAAATTATGGTGGTCATACAACTTCCATCTCAATCCTTATAAATCTACAAAGTTCAGAATACTCACAGCATCTCCGGGTCAGGTGAACAAGAAGTGATAATTTTTTATTTCAACAGCAAAAGATGTAGCTCCAAACAGACAACAAGATGGAGAAAAAGAAGAAGGGAAAAGTTGCTCAGAGGGAAGAAGAAGAGGGGGAATGGGTGCCAGAAACTTTTCAAGCTTTTCAAGGCCAAACTTTTCTGCAGAAAACATACAGATTCTGCTCAACATTTAAAGCATAACACCCTGCAATTTCATTGCTGTGATGAACTTGAGGATCTGATGGAAGTCATCCAGTTCTTAATTGTTTGGGTTTTTTTCTGCCAGGCCTTACCTGAAGAGTACATTTCTATTTTCCCCAAAATTATTGATGCACATAAAGAGATTATTTCATGGATATAGAGAGCAAAATGGATGGGGCAGGAGTGACATGAATTCAAAACATATAGCAGAAGAGAGTAGTAATGTGAGGACAGACTTTCACACAAGTAATGAGAAAGGACTCTGACTTTTTAAAAGAGACTTGAGCTGTCCTTTTAAGTTTAGCTCCCAAACATTAAACTGTTGTTTAATGTCTTGCTAATTTCTCGTTTACCATTCTGTTTAATATTTTTAGTAATGGTTTGCATGAGGGGACTGAGTGCATCCTCAGCAAGCTTACAGATGACACCAAACTGGGTGGAGGTGTCAAACTTCTGAAGGATAGGAAAGACCTTCAGTGGGACCTGGACAGGCTGGATCAATAGGTCAAGGTCAATTGTATGAGGTTTAACAGATCACATGCCAGGTCATATACTTTGGTTACAACAATCTCATACAACATTACAGGACAGGGGAAGAGCCTCCGGAGAAGAGCTCAGTGGAAAAGGATCTGGGGGTGTTGGTTGACAGGCAGCTGAACATGAGCCAGCACTGTGCCCAGGTGGCCAAGAAGGCCAATGGCATCCTGGGCAACATCAGAAATATCATGGTCAGCAGGATTTGAGAGGTGATCATTCCCCTTGGCACTACTATAAACTTATCTTTAATATTATGTTCAGTTTTGGGACCCTCAATAGAATAATGATACTGAGATGCCAAAGCAGGTGCAGAGGAGGAAAACAAAACTAATGAAAGCCTTGAGATCAGGTCTAATGAGGAGCAGCTGAAGGAATCGGCATTGTTTAGCCTTGAGAAAAGGGCATTAAGGGGAGATGCTATTGTTCTACACATCTAACTAAAAGGAAATTGCAGAGAGGTGGAGGTTGGTCTCTTCTTCCAAGTCACTAGCAGTAAGACAGAAGAAAATGGCTTCAAGTTGCACGAGGGGAGTTTTAGATTAGATGTTAGGAAGAATTTCCTTATTGAAAGAGTGGTCGGTATTGGAACAGAGTGCCCAGGCATTTAGTGGATTCGTCATCCCTGAAGGTGTTCAAAAACCATTTAGATGTGTTGCTGGGAAACATGGTTTAGTGGGCATGGTGGCATTTGGTTTATAGTTGGACTTGATGATCTTGTAGGTCTGTTCCAACCATAATTATTCTATGATTCTGTGACTCAATTGTAGACTGTTGATTCGTTACATTAACAATATTCATAGCAAAAAGAGATTTTTCCCAAGATTACCATTGCACAGAATTATGGAATCATTTAGGTTGAAAAAGACAACAAAGGTTCAACTATTTATCTAATTCTACCAAAACCACTGCTAAACCATGACCCTAAATTCCATATCTACATGGATTTTAAACACGTCCAGGGATGAGAAATTCAACCAAATCCCTTGGTATCCTGTTGCAATGCCAGATGATCTTTTCAATGAAGATTTTCTTATTGTCTTTTGGTCCATCTTGAGGTCATTTCCTTTAACCCTATCACTTACTACTTGCGAGAAGAGATCAACACAGACTTATCTTCTTTCATATAGTTGTACAAAGCGATTAGGTCTCCCCACAGCCTCCACGTAATGTTTGTTTTCCAAACCTTTCACCAAACTTGCTGCCTTTCTTCAAACCCACTCCAGCACCTCAATATCTTTCTTGGATTGAGGTACTCCAAACAATTTGGTATTTGACGTATGGCCTCAATAGTGCTGGGTACGGGTACAGGATCACTTCCTTATTCCTGTTGACTACAATGCATCTAATACAAACCAGGATCCTCTTTGCTTTCTTGGCTACCTGAGCACACTGTTACCTCATACCCAATTATCCAACAATATCCTCAAATCTCCTTTTATCAAGCAGCTTTCCAGTCACAGTCCTTCAGTTATCATGACTTAAGTGTAGGAGACAGCATTTGTCTTTGTTGAAGCCCATAAAATTGGCCTAAGTCAACAAGACTCTGAAATGTCTATACAAAAGCACACAGTATGTAGAATAAACAGGAGAAGTTACAGATCTGGGTGCAGACATAGGGCTATGATCTCATTGCAATTATGGAGACATTGTGGGGACTGCTATGGAGAAAAGGGGAACTACGAACATATTGAAAGTTTATGGATAATAATTATATGACATCCAAATATAGGTGATACAGTTGTGGGTGTCTGCTACAGACCACTAAACAAGGAAGAAGTTGTTGACTATGCCTTTTACAGTCAACTGGAAGTAGCCAAAAGATTGCAAACCAAGCATACTCAGTCCAAAATGTTTCTGCAGTGCTTTAATGACAACATTCTTACTCAGGTGGTTGAAGAACTAAAGAGGAGAAGTGTGATGCAGGAACTTGTATTAACTAACAAAGAAAGTCTGGTCAGGAATGTGAAGGCTGAGGGCAGTCTTGGCAATAGTGAACACAACATGATAGATTTCTGTATTGTAAGCAAAAGAATCATAGAATCATAGAATCATAGAATCATTATGGATTGGAAGGGACCTTAAGGGATTGAAAGATGCCTTAAGGCATTAGGACATTTAGTGAAAGAGTCTGGGGCACAAATTATATTCTGTTAATTACTTCCATTTTGGGGTGAGGACAGGCATGAACTCTGAACTGTCATGCACTGAAGTACAAAAGAAATTGCCATGATCTTTCACTGATATATAGCACAATTTTATTCTTCATGTTCAAACCAGGAACTAATATAGATCTGCTGACTCACTTTGGATATTAGAATTTGCTGTTTCATGTAAAATGTGATGAACTAGAGAAGATATCCACCTTCTTCATTCCACAGATGGAATCCAATCCATTTTCTTTACTTCATACAGTCTCCTATTTTTTTGTGTTCTAGTGATTCTGAATGTTAGATGATAATGTATTGGCAAATTTTGCTATTATGAACTCTGGTGTGCCAGAAAGTGTGAAATAATGGCTCTTCTCATTCTGTGTGGGCATACATGCATGTTAAGAAAAAAAAAGAAATTATTTTTGTGATATTTTAGTATTTAAGTAGAGTGAAATAGCAGTGAAATTTCTCTGTCTCATGGGATCATGTTATCAGTCTGATAGCAAAGCATATTTTCATAATTTCTCAAATATATTTGATGTATCACATAGGAATTAATTGATCAGACCATTTTGTTTGGTGATTTGGTATTGAGAATTTTAGAAAAAAAACATGTTGGGCTGTCTCCTAACTTTATCATTAACATAAAAATTATAGAGATCTCTAGTAGTAACAGGGCCTGCTGACTTCTTCACAGCATCTCCCCTCTTTACCACAGAATTGCCAAGGATATATTTTTTTTTTAAATTAGTGATTTTGTGGATTGCTAGCATCACTAGGAACCATATTTCTGTGAACTGTGTCACCCCAAGGCAAGAGTAATTCTGAACAGCAGGGACAATCCCAAAAGTACAGTTAATCAATTGGAAACCAGCCGCTCTCGTCTTCAAAATTGATTTATAAGGATAATTGAGACAAATTTCTGGCTTCAGATGATTTATTTTATCCTGTTTGGGTTTAGAATTGTTTTTTTATTCTATTTTATTTTTTCAGGTTGACTACTGATTATTTCCTTAATGGCATAATATTGATGAACTCAAAACCTAAATATGTTCCATGATAAGGTATTATATTTTTACTGTATACATTACTGTATGTATTATTACTGATATAGAAAATGAAAAATGTCTGAAACATACAAAATGGTAAAGAGTCAGAAGTCTCCTCAATCAGAAGACAATGATTAAGTGGTTATTCTTTCTATATTCTTCAGTCTACATAGAGGTATCAAAGTATTTTAATATTTCTCTTTTTCAATCCAAGCTAAAAAAACCTTCCAGCTCTTCAAGAAGTTGGCAAATTGGACCCCTAGGAAACAATTCTCAGGGACAAGGAAGCAAAACAGAGATGGTAGACTTTTAAGAACAATTTCTTGAGAGTGCAAAAACTCTCAATCCCCAGGTGTAAGAAATCAAGAAAGGAAGTGAAGAGACCGGAATGGATGAGTCAAGCCCTGTTGATCTAAGCTAGAAGACAAGAAGAAACTTTGCAGGAGGTAGAAGCAGGGACAGGTAACTTGGGAAAAGAATAGGCACACTGTCCATTTATGTAAGATTGAGGTCAGGAAGGCCAAGGTGTTGCTGGAGCTGAACTTGGCAAGGGTTGCAAATAATAATAAGGCAGGCTTCTACAGGTATGTCTGTGACAGTATGAAATTTCTTTGCTTGTTTTGAAAACTGTAAGCCAAAACTGCATGCTTAAATTATGTGTTTAGTGAGAACAGAAGGGTTTTGCGCCAGCAATTTGGAATATTGGTTTCAGATTTCTGGCTCCTCCTTCTTCTTTTTGGATTCTACCTTCACTATTTTTTCTTGTCTATGTTGCAGAGAGGACACACATAGAACTGAGCTAGACACAGCTGCCATTTTGCCCTGGAAACATGAAGAAAGATTGAGAACATGGTTTCTCAGAGATCCATAGAAAGAATGTTTTGTCTGAATTCTGTGGTTTGCTGAAAATTCTCTCCCTATGGTTCATGGCCATAGGGACTGGCGTTTTGGAAATGAAGTATTGTCAAGGAAGCACATGGAACACAGAACTAGATTCTAAAATGCCCACTGACACTGAGGGACATGTGCATAAAATTTGTGGACAACATGATTACACAGAGCAGGAACAGTTGGAAGTTTTTTAGGGTTTGGACAGTTTTGACTCAGTTATGTAACAACATTGTGATGAATCTCTTAAGTCTTTTTGTGTATGTGTTTTATATGCAGTTTTTTTAATGTGGGGTAAATTAAATGTCTTGTTGAATTTTTCCCCAAATATGCATCCCAGAATTGTGAGGTAAGTGACCGATATACTTGCTAAGCCACTCTCTATAATACTTGAAAAGTCATACAGTCATGTGAAATCCATAGTGATTGGCAAAAGAGAAACACTGCATTTTTTTAAAAGAGTAGAAAGGAGGACACCTGGAACTATTGAACAGTCAGTCTCACCTTTGTGCCTTGGAAGACTGTGGAACAGGTCCTCCTAGATGATCTTCTATGAATGTCAAGGAACTGATTCCAGAAGGCCAGCATGGCTTCACCAAGGACAAGGCCTGCCTGATCAGTCCGGTGGACTTCTATGTTGGAGCAACTATGTCAGAGGACAAAGGAACATCTGTGAATATTATTGTGACTTCTATTAAGCCTTTGATTTAGTCTCGCACAACATCTTTATCCCTAAATTGAAGAAATATGCATTTGATGAGTGGACCGTTTGGTGGATAAACAATGGGTTGGATGATTGCATCCAGAGCATAGTAGTAAATAGCTTGATGTCCTGATGCAGATAGGTGACAAGTACCATCCCTCAGGGGTCTGTAAATGGGACTAGTGCTGTTTACTGTCTTCATCAATGACACAGACAGCAGTATCAAGTGCAAGGTTGCAGATCATAGGATCATAGGATGTTAGGGGTTGGGAGGGACTCAAGAGATCATCGAGTCCAACCCCCTTGCCAGAGCAGGATCAAACCAAGCTGAGAAGTGTCATCGATATGCCAGGAGGATGGGATGTCATCTGGAAGGACCTGGACAAGATGAAGAAGTGAGCCTATGTGATCATGAGGATCAACAAAATCAAGTGCAAGGTTCTTTGTCTAGGTCAGGGTGATCAATACAGGCTGCAGGATGAAGGGTTGGGGAACAGTTATGCAGAGGAGGACTTGAGGATACTGGTGGATGAAAAGCTGGATGTGAAGTAACAAAGCATTCTGGCTGCCCAAAAGGCCAGTTGCTTGCTGGATTGCATCAAAATAAGAACAGCCATCAATCTGAGGGAGGAGATGCTTTGGTCTCATGTGACCCCACCTGGAGTTCAACTTTTGACTAGGTTGAAAGAAAAATTATCAGAGGTCTGTAACATTTCTTCTGTGAGGAGAAGCCAAGAGAGTGAAGACAGTTTGGCCTGAAGGAGAGTGGTTTGGGGAAACCTTCTTTTTGCCTTTACATACTCGAAAGGGGCACATCGGAATGAGATAAACAAGTTTTTAGCCAGACGTGGTGATAGGACAAGGAATGATGATTTTATACTAATGGAGCGTAGATGTGGATGGTATATAATAAAGCTATGTCTTACAAAGACAGTGTTGAAACACTAGCACAAGTGCTCCAGCTTCTAGAAATATTCTAGGTCATGTTGGACAGTACTCTAAGCAAGTTGATCTAGTTGAAGATGACCCAGCTCACTGAAGGGAGGTTATGCAGAATGACAGTTGAAGGTCCCTTTCAATACAACTTTGTACAGTCTATGATTCTCTGTGGTAATTTAGTCTTGCAAATATACGTAGTTCAAATGTAATGAATATATATGCAGGTTGAGGTAACTGTAAAATCAGCTTTCTCATCTAAGTTAACTCTCTATGAATGCCATAAGCATCCCTTTTGTGAACATTAATTCCAGCAGCTTTTAAAGATATTATTTTTTTCTTTTTTTTGTCGTCAATATTCAACAAACTCTGAAAAATGGAAGGATCTGAACTTTGCAAGACAACAGTTGAGGCAATTTTAGTTTATAGATGTGAAGAACACTCAAATTTATAATCACTTAGAATGTTCTACATACTTTTGATAATAATACACTTAAGCATAACCAAGCTTAATTTACTTTATAATTTTTCTGTTACCTTTCAGTAAAGGTATTGTTCTAATATTCAATAGAAGCACAGTCAAATGGAACAGAAATCTAATGTGATGAGTAAAAAATAAAAAGAAAAAATATGCAATTTAGTATGCAATGCTGAGAACATTTGTATATGTATTGGAAGAAGAAGGGCTACTGACTTGCTTTACTATATAATCCAAAAGCTGTAAGTAGTTGAAAGAAAAAAATAAAACTTAGCCACAGTTAAAATAACATTTTGTAATTCTTTGCATTTAGAGCAGGTGGCCTAAAGATATCTGGTAATTTTTTAAACAATATTTATTGCAAAAACCTATTTGAAAAGTGATTTGATTTAGAATAGGACAAGTAGAAAATGGAGATTTATAAGGGATCTTAGATCACGAGGCTACAAATAAATTGTTCTTAAACCAAAGGATAAACAACATTAAAGAGGTCGGAGCAAACAAATAGCCAACACTTTATTTAAGGAGATATATAATTAAGCTTATTGGAAACCATTCTATTAAAACATTTTATACTGTTCTTTCCAGCAATAGAATTTTTCCTCAGGGACTGCAGAGAATGGAATAAAACAACAAACAGGCATTATGGATTTTCCTGGTACATCCTTCAATAAAAAGTGGCTACCATGTGGAGAACAAACTTAAAAACTTGGAAAAATATTTATTTCAGTCGCTTACTGTAAAATCTGCACCTATCATAACTTCAAAATATTCCTACTTTGATTTTTTTATGGAACACCAATAAAAGTAGGGCAGCTGCCCCAGAATAAAGTTTGTTTTCTTTCTTTATAGTGGAATCAAATGCTTCAAATGTTTCAAATCCACTCAGTATCTTTAATTATTTTTACATTTAGAAAATAACTGTTGTTTGAAGGTTGTAGCTTCTTCTTCAATCAGAGGGGCTTCTGCAGTCAGTTAAGAAGCTGAGACTTACCTAAACCACAGTTTGAACATTTGAAGGCAAGATTAAGAAACCTTGGCCTAAGAGAGAATATCAAGATTCTCCACTGATTCAGAAATTTATTCTTGGCTTCTACACTACCTTACAGGTACTTAAGTTCCATTGGTGACTTATTTTGTGTTCTCCTAAACACCTAACCTTCTGCTTTTGAGCATAATCATAATAGATCATCCCTGGTAGCTAGAATCAGTCCATCCTCTAAGCTTAACTGGTTCCGAAAAACACTTTACCTACACAGAAACAGAAAGAACAGGTTTGGGGTTTTAAATTCAAAAAAAATGTAGATTTGTTTGATAGATTATGCATCTAGACTATAAACAACGTTAGAGAAAAAATGAAAAAAGGCTGAACTGTAGTGAGAGACACTACAGTGTAGTGAAGAAGGGATTACAATTCTCACTACATTAGTTAGTTTGATACCTTTATAGATTTCAGAACCTTTTTGTTTGGGGAGTTGTAGGCTTTGAATCTCATTTCAAAGTGACTAAAATTTTGTATGCGCTACACAAAGAACCTCTGTACTGAACATAATGGATTGGGAATTTCCCTTGAGTCTAGGCAACTCAACTTGAAAGCAAGTTACTCTAGTCGCTAATAAATATTTTGGGTCTCAGATCCTGATACTAATGTACAGACTGATACACTACACTAAATCTTAAGAGTGAAAATACTTCACTGAGGAAAAGTTATTTCTACTGAATTTTATCAGAAATAATCAGCAGGATTTAATCAGTAAAATTATTGAAGTCACTATTAACCTTACAGCTTCAATTCCATTAAAGTGAAGCATTTTATTTTATGTATACTCATACATGACCATGAAGCGTTCATCAGAATACAGTTGACATTTAGAAAAATACAAGAATTCTTACGAAGAATTCTAGATGAATTCAAACTTACAGAAATCATCTCATTTGCTTATTATTGGTAGAGGCAAATACATTATTTTCTCATAAAATTCAGATGAATCATATATAAATAGATATTGTAATAAAAATTCAAGGTCTAGCAGAGTAAGACTCTTCTGCGTTCTGTATCATTATCAAATTCTAAAGTATTTGCTTATTTTATCTCAAAGGACAGATTTCTGGCACATGCTGCACACAGTGAAATGAGGGGTCTCTCAGGTTGTTGTGCAAAACGGGTTAACAAATGAAGAACTTCTGTTATAATATTAATAAACAAATGTTAAAGAGAAAATAACCTGTGCTTCAGAATGATATGTCATGTACTATTAAACAAAAGCAGACAGAAACAGAATATATTAGCATAGAATCATAGAATCATTACAGATTGGAAGGGACCTCGAAAGATCATCTAGTCCAATCCCCGTGCCACAGCAGGATCACCTAGACCAAGTCACACAGGAACACATCCAGGTGGGTCTTGAACATCTCCAGTGAGGGAGACTCCACAACCACCCTGGGCAGCCTGCTCCAGTGCTCAATCCCCCTCACTGTGAAGAAGTTCCTTCTCAGNAAGACTCTACACTTACCCTTATTATACCTCATTTGATTTTTCTCATCCCAGCTCTCCAGCCTATCCAGGTCTCGCTGAATTGCAGCACAGTCTGCAGGGGTGTCGGCAACACCACCCTGTAGAAGAACTTCTAACAGCATTAGCGCTGAGCAGCGCTCTGGACAACCCAGCACTGAGCCAAGAATAGCTGCCAGGTGCCTCTGAGAATGGCCTTGGAGGCCTCAGGAAGGATGTTAAGCGAGCAAACTAATTATAGAGGAATGTTAACCAGGTTGTGGGAACCACAGAATGGGGCCGTGTTTGGGAAAGCTGGAGGGGCCGTCTGGTCAGGTAGTTTGTCGATGATGGCCGATGGGCTAGAGGACAGCTACGCGTGACAAAGACCATGTACCCAAAGAGTGTCACCTCAGTGCCACGTGGACAGGGTGTAACAGCAAGGCGGTTACGGGAATAAACAAGCTCGGCACCGTAACCATATTGGTGTGCATGTCATCGACTTGGCTAGCCCCTCGGAGGCCCCCCCGGTTACATCTGGCTCCCTGTAACGGGGACAAGGCCTATGTCGCTTCAACTCGGTTCACTTCATTGTGGTAATGTTGCTTCAATGCGGAAAATATGCTTCAATGTGGAAAAGTCTTCGGTCATCAGAGCTTCTGATCGACGTCGTTTAAATGTGGATTGTTTGACTGCGGACCAGACTTCAATCACCAGAGGAGCTTCTGATTAGGAAGCAGGGGGGCTAGAAGGCAGGAGTGGCCTGGTGGGCAAAAGCAGCTAGAGCCCAGAGCTTGAACGGTCGATCAAGCCCTTGCCGAAGGTAAGACCATGATGGAGTGGGACACAGCAATTCGCTTGCTTACGTTTATTCTCTCTAAGAGAGCTGAGAAGATTAAGTGAGCTGATGTGGATGCCCTTGTAAAAGGGGCAATTAAAAAGGGGAAGCTGCCTGAAGCTGCCCTTCTGTTTAGTCTTAATGAGTGGAAAGAAGTGGGAGATTTGCTCTGGGAGGCTAGCCTTGAAGGTGAAAAAGGGGCAAAGCGGTGAAGGAGTTTGCATTGATGTGGAGAGCGGCAATTCACATGTTAGTGACAATTACAGCAGTAAAGAGAATTGCCGCCCCAGCCGTAAAAGCCCTGGGAGGGGGGTGACACAACCGGCAAGTTCTCCAAACCTCATGGAGTGGTTCGGGCTGGAGAAGCCCTCCAAGACCATCAAGTCCAATCTGCATCGGTGTGTTCTGACTTGAGGGAGCTGGTGCAGCGGATGCGGAGAGCAGAAGTTACCCTGCCGCAGCCAGCCGCGACTGACACCAAGGAGGAAGTGGATGTGCCCCAGAGCGGAAGGCGGAGAACGAGCAGGTTGACCTGTGGGCGAAACACGCCCCAAACTCGAGCAGACAGCCCAGCAGGTGGGGAATAGAGCTGGGAGACAGCCTTCCACCTCTACATCCCCACCCCTCTTCCCACCTCTCCCTGAGTCATCATCAGAGGACAAGGTGGAGAGCGGAGCGACTGATTCCCCACCGCAGCAGTTGTCATCCAAGCAGGACAAGAAGATAGAAAGCATTTTAACAAAACTCAATGAACTTTCTGCTCATGTCGAGAAGCCTGCTATGCCCTTCTCATCACAGCCACCCCTCTCACCGATTACACCAACAGCACCCCCTGAGCCAACTCCCATGCCTTCTTTCCCCATGCTTAAGGATCCAAGCCAGTCTTCACAGGATCCTCTCCAGCAACAATAGTCCAAGGTCATTCATGATGCTATCCTTGAAGAGGATTGGCAGACTGCATGCCACACACTGCAGCTGCCCTGCCTCCCCCTGCAACAGCACCGACAGCCACCGTGTCTACTTTTTCTATGAGACTTCCCATCCCAATGCTCGCAACTACAACAGCTAGTTCCAGATTACCTCTTTGTACAACTCCCACTGCCACTGGTTTCCACAGCTGCTGATGATCGCCGTTGTCACTGGAAAGGAGTAATTCATAGTGTCATCATAGAGGGGGACTTCATGCTACAAGCATTCCCTGT
>VXBP01007612.1:4914-153132 GCA_013400115.1 Rhinopomastus cyanomelas
GGGCTTGGGGTGCGGGGGGAGGGGTGAGGTGAAGAAACTGGGCCTCAGGGTGCAGGAGGAGAGCTGGGGTGGAGAGCTGAGGTGCAGACCTGGGGTGTAGGGGGAGATTTGGAGGTGCAGACCTGGTTCTCAAGGTGCCGGAGACCTGAGCTGCAGACAACGGACCTCAGGGTGCAGAGGTAGATCTTGAGGTGCAGACATGGTCTTCAGGGTGCTGGAGGTACAGAAAGTGGACCTCAGGATGCAGTTCTTGGGGTGCAGATGTGGACCACAAGGTGCAGGAGGAGAGCTGAGGTTCAGGAGGGACACCCAGTTTGCAAAGCTGGGGTGCAGGTGGAGATTTTGGAATGCAGACAGGGCACTCAAGGTGCAGACCTTTGGTTTGGGGTGCAGAAGGAGACCTGGGGTGCAATAGGAAATGTGGGTTTCAAGTCTGAGATGCAGAGAGAGTTTTTTAGGGTGCAGACCTGGACCTCAATGTGCAGGAGGAGACCTGGGGTGCAACAGGAGACCTGGGTTGCAAATTTGGGATGCAGATTTTGGGTTGCGGGCCTGGGACTTGGGGTGTGGGGGTGGGGTGAATCTCAGTTTCCAGAGGCTGGGCTGTGCCGCGTGGCAGGATCCAGCCCCAGCCCAGGTGCCGCTTGCGCATGAGGAGCACATGAACCACCAGCCAAGTTTCATTAATTAGCAGCTACCTTGATGAGTTTCTGCTGCCCTGGCTTGGCTGCATCCCTACTGAATGTCCTGATCCCACTTTATTTTTCACTTGATCTCACTAGCCTGGCAAGTGGCTACTGCTGTGTGGTGGAGGGTGAGCCTGGTGGTCCATAGCAGGGTTCACCATTAAGTCACCACAGCTTAGACCTTTACCAACTCCTCCCAGGGTTTTGACCATGACGGAGGCAGCAGGGCCAGTGGTCAAGCGAATCCTGGTAACGGGTGGTACCGGCTTGGTAGGAAGAGCCATCGAGAAGGTGGTGGCTGACGGAGAGGGGCGGCCGGACGAGGAATGGATCTTTGTGTCCTCCAAAGATGCTGATTTGATGTGAGTTAATCACGTTGGTTTTCACATGGAAACTATCGGGGCTGCTCCCTCAGCACCACCGAACCCCCAAAATTTCCCATCCCAGGAATGCTGTGGAGACCAAAGCCCTGTTTGAGCAGCACAAACCCACCCATGTCATCCACTTGGCTGCCATGGTTGGGGGCCTTTTCAAAAACATCCGCTACAACCTGGATTTCTGGGTAAGCACCCAACAAATGGCTGTTGTCAGAGTCCTTGAGGATGTTGCAACTCCCTGCTCCCCCAAACTGGGACATGGCTTGGGGTGGTCCTGGTTTCTGGAGTTGTTATCCATAGGCTATAGGGGTTTGGGGGTCACCACCTTACAGACATAACAAATCTCTCCATCCCCAGAGGAGAAATGTCCATATAAACGACAATGTCCTGCACTCAGCCTATGAGACAGGGGTGCAGAAGGTGGTCTCTTGCCTCTCCACCTGCATCTTCCCAGACAAGACCACGTACCCCATTGATGAGAGCATGGTGAGCATCTCCATCCCCATGCACAGCCAAGGAGAGGTCCCTGCCCTACTTAACTCTCTGCTCCCTTGTCCCCAGGTTCACAATGGGCCACCTCACAGCTCCAACTTCGGCTACTCGTATGCCAAAAGGATGATCGACGTCCAGAATAGGTGCAGAGGGGGTGGATGTGAGAGGGCTCTTGCCCAGCTCAGTTATTAGGGTAACGGGAGATACCTGAGCTCAGCAGCTGGAGATGCTGCTATCTGGGGTCTGCTGAGTTTCTTCTGGAGTCAGGGGTGATTGTGGTTGGTGGAGAATGCACCTGCAGCATCCTCTGCTTTCCTCCAGAGGTTACTTTGAGCAGCATGGCTGCCGCTTCACTGCCGTCATCCCCACCAATGTCTTCGGGCCACATGACAACTTCAACATCGAGGATGGCCACGTCTTGCCAGGGCTCATCCACAAGGTCTACCTGGCCAAACGTGAGTGTGGCAGAACTCCTCAGGGCTTTTTTTTTTTGGGGGGGGGGAGGATTGGATTGGTAATTTTCCCCTTCCTGCGCCATGAGCTGCTCTGCAGGGGTGAGTGGGTGAAGGTGGCCCCAGTGTTCATGGATGTCCTCTCCTACCTCCTGCAGAGACTGGCTCTGCTCTCACCATCTGGGGCACAGGCAATCCCAGGAGACAGTTCATCTACTCCTTGGTATGTGTGGGTCTTGAAGACCACTCATCTCTTAGGGCTTGGGGAGGGCAGGGAATGCGGCTGGACCTAGTGCCTGGACCTCAGCAGGGTCTGAGCAGACCAGGGTTGTCTTGTGTCTCCGTGTGATGAGAGGGCTGAGACTTGGCAGCCACCCTTCAAGAGCCTTCTGCTCATCTGCAGGACCTGGCCCGGCTCTTCCTGTGGGTCTTGCGTGAATATGATGAGGTAGAGCCCATCATCTTATCAGGTAAGCCGTGTCCCGTCACCCCTGCTCAAAGAGCTCCAGCCTCTTCCCAAGAAGGCCACCATCATGCCCTTTTCTGTAGTGGGAGAAGAAGAGGAAGTTTCCATCAGGGAGGCAGCAGAAGCTATTATGGAGGCCATGGACTTCAAGGGAGAGCTTGTTGTATCCTTCACCTGAGGTGCATGGAGATCACCCCACCTTTCACCAACAGCCATGAAGCTCCAGGGGAGATGCCATGGGGCTGGAGCATCCCTCCCACCAGGAGGACATGGTGAGGCAGAGTGAGACTTGAGGTTTTGCTTGGTTCTTGGGTTTTTCCTGGGGTCTTCCTTCTTCGGTTTCCCTTAATCCTTCCCACCCCAGTTCGACACCACCAAAGCAGATGGGCAGTTCAAGAAGACGGCCAGCAATGCCAAGCTACGGCACTACCTGCCCAGCTTTCAGTTCACGCCTTTCAAGCAAGGTGAGATGAAGGGTTGTTCAAAAAAATACAAGTGTCCTACCACTGTGCCTTGGTGGCATCAGGGTGGTTCATCCATCATGGACGTGTTGGAGTCGGACCACAGGAGGTCGTTATTGAGAGTTGTGAGATCATGCCAAGGCAGGTTGAACCTTGGGGCTCTGAGCAACCTGCTCTGACTGGGGAATCTCACTGCAGGGACTAGATGAGCTTTCAAGGTCCCTTGCCACCCCAACTATCACCCATCCTATCTTCTCCCAGCCGTGAAGGAAACCTGCGCCTGGTTCAGTGCCAACTATGCCAACGCCAGGAAGTGACGGGGCCAATGCAGTACCAGGAACCTCTTCATCTCAGGGTTGTCCTTTGCTGGGGCAGAGGACAGGGCTGGTGACATTTCCAAAGTGAAAAATGGGGTCAGAAGTCAGGGAAGAGCCCCCAACGTTCCTACACGTTGCCAGGACTGGCACAGGATGCCCAAGCCAGAGGGGCGAGGAAGGTCGGGACATTCCAAAGGTGCTGGGAGCCCAGACCAAGTAGTAGCAGCCAACTGGAGCCACCACCACCTCCACTGTCTTGGCCATGTCCAAGAGCACAGGGATGATTCCGAAGACCTCAGCATCAGGATGGGGATGGAAACAGAATGAGGAAGGCTCCAGCTGTAAATATGGCATTTATTAAAATATATGCAAATAGCCTAAAACTGGTGGGACGAGGAGTATCTGTCCTGTAACAGAGTCTCATACCTACAACAGCATCTCACCTCTGGGGTCCTGAGCACCACCATGGATTGGCAAGGGTAAAAAAACAGGTTTAAAACTCTTCTGGGAAAGGGGAGAGGGCCAAACATTGGGATCAAGTCCATAGCCAAGCTGTTGCATGAGGCTCAAACAGGGGCATGGACGTGGCAGAAGTCCTGCCTGCAGATGGCCTTCTTCTGGCACTGTTGAGGCCCTGCCATGGGGCCCTTGAGGACATACAGAGGAGAGACCCATCAGCACCCAAGGAAGCCTCCAGTGAGGCCATCCACTACTACTGGGGGGGCACCCCAAGGTGCCACAAGTCCCTGGTGGCTCCTGAAGAAGGGATGTACTCTCAGGTTGGTACTCACATGTCACTGGCCAGAAACTGGCTTGGACTGGAAGGTCTGGGCTCCCAGTGCTTCCCAGCACCCATAGGTAGCTCCTGCGTTATCTGGTTGGGTGAGAAGTTTAGACAGGGTATCTTTCATCCCTGGTGACCCTCTGCTGGCCTGCAGGAGATGTCCCTTTGGGACACATGGGTCATACAGGACAGATGCCTTGGCCATCCATCCCTGAAGGACACTCCTTCCACACAGGAGTCCTCCTTGGGTGTCACATTCCCAACCCTCATCCCTCTCCCGATGGGATGTCCAGCACCTAGATGTATTTCAGTGAAGACACCCAGCTCAAGGTGACCTGAACCCTCAGGATGACCCAGGTAGCCCTCAGAAGAAGAGTCTGGCCCAACCTGAGAGCAACCCATCCAGCACCACCCCTAAGCTCAGCCTTACCCCACATGAGCTTTGCTTTGGCTTCCAGCCACCAGGGACTCATGACCTGCCCTACTAAGCCAGAGGGGTCCCTCGCCATTGGTGGGGGCTGCTCCAGGCATGAGGGTTCTGCAAAAACATTACATGGGTGGTGACACACCCCCATCACCACTGTCCCCAGGGGTTGGATGGGGTCACCCTGGGGTGACGTGGCCTAGCAGAGCCTAGGAACACTGGGGTAGCACATGGCCCAGCCCGGGTGGGGACATCTTAGGGGTTCAGACCATTGTTTCACAGCCACTAAACCTCTCTTCCCACATCCCACAGCTCTCACCTTGCAGGCGACTCATCTCAATCCTGTCCAGCTCCTCCTGCAAGAGCTCCATTTCACACTTCCTACATGGAAAAAAGGAAACCTGGAGCTCCATCACACCTTGGTGGCCCTTTCCTCATGATACAGCCCCTTCTCCAACCTCTCCACACCCTCCTCTGGGCAGAAATAGGGCAGGGATCTGAGATGAGGTACTCAAAAGCTGCAGGTGAAGCATCAAGCATCTTGGGGTCCAGCAGTCCATCCAAGGGACCTCTGCAGGCTGGGACACTTGAGATGGGTTCTTACAGCTCCCAAGGGTGCCATGACCTTCCTAAACATTCTACCTGTTTAGGGTGGAGGTAAGCTGGTGATGGGGCTCCTGCCAGGGAGACATTGTCCAAACTCCCCCAGCACCATGATGAGCGGCCCCCAGCACCCACTGCCCTGTGGGAAAACAAGACGCCGGGAAGAAGATAGAGGATCTCCTGCCCACCCCTCATAGTACCCCCTGGGTGGTGTGTCCCAAAGCCAGGTCCCCTCCACACCCATCCCCACCTGCCATGGCAATAGCCAGAAGAGTGAAGAGTAGAAAGATGCCCAGAAGCTCACTGAGAGTGCTGGAGGCGAGGAAGAGAAGGAGGAGGATGGCATGGGGCCATGTGGGTACCAGTAGCATGATCAGCAACACAAAGTAGGAGCCATGGACATACAGACAGAGATGGTGCTGGAGCTCCAACCTGTGGGACAAGGAGCAAGAGTTTGGTGGTGGCATCTACCAGCACTCATCTGCCCTCCAGCACCCATCCCTGGCTCACCAGTTGGTTTAAGGCTGGCATGAAGGTGCTCCGGTTGACCTGCTGTAGCTTCTCCATCACTCTCTCCACCCGGAGAAGGGTCAGGTCACAGTCTGCATGTGGAAGAGATGGACACAGTGTTGGGATGAACGGGGGAAACTGCACCCAGGATGGTCCTGGGGAGAGAAGAGTTGGGAATGGTGTTTGCCACGTTCTCACTTTGTTTGGAACAGACATCCTGAGCTCTTTCCTGCTCATGGTAGAGGTCAGACAGGACAACTTGGAGCCCATCCCAGAACTCTGCAACCTCACCGTCACTCACATTCCCTCTAAGGAGGCACAAGAGAGTGGGTGGATCACTTGAGGTGGGAGGATCCTAGTTGGTGGTTCTTACCCATCTCCTGCACAAAGTCTTCCAGGAGCTGGACTGCACAGCCCTGATTTAGGAGGGAATGGGGAGAAAATGGAATTGGGGAGACCCTGCAGGGGTACATTTAGCAACCCTGGGGCAGATAGAAAGTAGTTGATTGTGAAATAAGGTGAGAAGCCACCCCAGCACCTGACCTTCACCACTACAGGGTATCCCAAACCAGAGTATGGTTGAGGTGGTGACCCAGGGACCCCCATTTCCCAGCCATACGTGGACCCCCCCAGCCACACCTGATGGTGGCAGTGATCTGGGTGTGATAGCTGCCAGCACATGACTTCAACCTCAAACTGCTCATCACTGGTGGACACTTTGGAGCCGTGAGGGGGAATCTCCACCTCAGGGGGAATGCCAAAGTCCTCAGGGACAGTTCCCAGCTCTTCCAGGTGGATCCCCAGCTCCAGCCACCAACAAAAACCCACAGTGACGCCGAAGACCAGCAGAACCCAAAAGCTCCAGTGCAACATGATAGCTGGGGGGAATCCTGTGGGGTAGAAAATAAAATACGGCGGGGCACCAGAAATCCAACAGTAACCTCCCGAAAAGAAAACAACCCGGAGAAGATGCTTGGGGAGGCGGTCCTTAAACCCCAATCGCTCCCATTTCTAATTGGTCCCATCAACTAACAACTGAGTACCTAAAAGGGTCGAACCCCCGCACCGTCCCCAACCCGTCGCCCTCCCCCGGATACCCTAAATCAGCCAATGGGAGAGAAGGACGGAGCTAAGCGCGGGGCACCCAATGGCAAGGCAGGGGCGGGCCAAAGAACGGTGCAGCCAATGGGAATAAGGGGTGTCTTGGAACGCAACCAATGGGGAGGAGGAGGCGTGGCATATGGCACCCAATAGGAGGGGAGCGGAGTGGGGCTCGGGGCAGCCATGGAGGAAGTGGGGGAGCTGCGGGTCGGTTTCGTGGGGGCCGGTCGGATGGCGGTGGGGCTGGCTCAGGGGCTGCTGCGGGCTGGTACGGACTGGGTAGGGGGGCTGAGGGGTCACAGGGGGAACTGGCGGTTCATAGCGGTCCCTAGGCGCTCATAGGGGTCACTGAGGGGCACTAAGGGTTCATAGAGGGTCCGTGGGGTTATTTGGTGCCTGTGGGTGGCCCTGGGGGTCTTTGAAGGTTACTGGGAGACCCTAGGTGTCGTTGGGGGTCACTGGGGTTGTCTTTCCCAGAGAACAGGGTGAGAACACAGGGACAACCCAGTTCTGACTCCTCTTGGGGATCCCTGGGCATCACTGGGTGTTTCTAGGGGTCCTTGGGGGTGACTATGTGTCCCTAGGGACCCCTGGGTGTCAGTGGGGATCTCTGTCCCATACAGTGCCATGGGAACAACTCAGTTCCATCCACTCCTGAGGTACTTGGGCATCCCTGGGTGTCACTGGAGTGTCCCTGAGGGTCCTTGGGATTCCATGCCCCACAGCGCTGTGTGGGGACAACTGTCCATTCTCAGAAGCTGCAGAGATGGACTGTCCACTTGGGGTCACCTCTCTTGTCACAGCATTATGGCCCAACTGGATGCCTACAGTTGAACATGTGGGGTGCCTGTTGTGACCTATGGTGGGAGATAAGACCTATGGTGGGATCCATCCTTAACCCCATATTGCATCACATCCTCCCCATGGCGGGTTGTGCCAGGGTTGGAGGACAGAAGCTCATCTTGACTGAGATTGGGGTGTCCAAGCTCTGCTAGGATGTCTCCACCACCCTGGGGTCACCCTTGATCCCCTTGTTCCTCAAGGGAAGGTGCCAGCAAGCAGCATCCTTGTCAGTGCTCCCTCGGAGAAGAACCTGGACACGTGGCGGGTGAGTCAGGACATGGCACGATGACCCACCTCTCTTGATGGCCATGGCTATGGGGGTCATGTTGGGGTGCCCCTTACCACAATTTCAGGACACCATTTTGCCCCCACTATGGGGTTTTGGCTCATCTTTCCGAGGCCTGGGTGAAATCAAGGTTTGCCTTGGTTGCTTCTTTGCCAAAACATGTCTCCACGTTATGCACTTGCATGAAAATGTGGTTGTCTATGGGGGTAGGGCTGGCATGGGTGGAAGGTGATGGGCTGTGACATCTCTCACTGCCCTTGGGCAGGAATCAGGCTGCCGAACCACACACTGCAACCTGGAGGTGCTACAGGAGAGCAACTTGGTCTTCCTGGCCACCAAACCCCACATCTTGCCACATGTCCTGCTGGAGATCCGTCCTGCTGTGGGACCCCACCACATTGTTGTCTCGCTAGCAGCTGGCGTTTCTCTCCAGACGCTGCAGCGGGTGAGCCTCCACCTTCTCCTTCCTCTCCTTATCCTCCTCCTCCCCATCCTCCTGCTTCTCCTCATCCACCTCCTCCTCTCCGTTCTTCTCCTCCCACTTGCACCCAGGCCCATGGACAAGGACACCCTCCTGTGTCTCCATCCCCACCTCGGTTGCATCTGCAGCCCCAGCTTATTCCCCATGGCACATGCTTCTCCACCAGCCCCAACAGGTGTCTCAGGGCACCCTTGGGTGCTGCCACCTCTCTCCCACTTACATCTCTTCCCAGCTTCTCCCCACTGGGACCAAGGTGCTGCGCCTCATGCCCAACCTGCCGTGTGTGGTGCAGGCAGGGGCAATGGTTTTTGCCCTGGGCAGCTGTGCCAGTGACAGAGAGGCAACGCTGCTGAAGCACCTCCTGTCCTCCTGTGGGCTCTGTGAGGAGGTCCCTGAACCCTACATCAACATCCACACTGGCCTCAGTGGCAGCGGAGTGGCCTATGTAAGCACTGGGGACACCCAGCATTGTGGGTTCAGGGTTTGGGGTCTTCTCCTTTTTGCCACACTCACCCCTGATGTTCTCACAGGTCTACCTGTTTGCTGAAGCTTTGGCTGAGGGGGCAGTGAAGATGGGCATGCCAGGGGGCTTGGCCAGCAGGATCGCAGCACAGACATTGCTGGTGAGTCACTGTTGTTGCTTGGGGACAGCCAACATCACTCCTTTCCCTCCTGCCCAGCAGCTCCCACCTGATTTGGGCACCCTGTCACTGTTCTGGACTGTGGGTGCTGAGCAAGGCCGGATGTGCTGGATGGTTTCTTGCCTTGGTTTCTTAGAAACATCAAAAGGTTTGGATTGGAAGGGATCTCTAAAGATCAAGCCGTGCAACTTCCTGCAGTGAGCAGGGCTGTCTCCACCCAGAGCAGGCTGCTCAGAGCACCAAGCCCTGGGATGGTTCCAGGGATGGGGCTTCTTCCACCTCCCTGAGCAACCTGGGCCAGGGTCTCCCCACATTCAGGGCAAAGAACTTCTTCCTCAAATCTTGGGATTGCCATGACCCACATGCAGGAACTTGCCCTTGTTTCCCATCTTAAAACTGAAGATGAGCCCACCAGGACACAGCAAAGAGTGTGGGTGGGACTGATGCTTGTGCCTCACTATGGAGCGTGGCAATGGGAAGCTACTGCCATCCAACCTTTGGGCAAGGAGAAGGGAGGTTTGGGAAGTCCCCTTCTCTGACTCACCCTGGTCTTCTGTAGGGTGCAGCCAAGATGATGTTGGAGACAGGGGAGCACCCAGCAAAGCTTCGAGGAGATGTCTGCACGCCTGGTGGCACCACCATCCATGCACTGCATCAGCTGGAGAAGGGTGCGCTGAGGGCCACTGTCATGAATGCTGTGGAGGCAGCCACCAACCGGGCCTGTGACATGGCCAAAGACTAGCAGCCCCACTGGGGATGAGCCGCTCCATCCCACCACATTGTCTGCGGGGCAGGATGGGTGATAGAGACCAGACCAAAGCCCTTCAGGGTCGCAGACAGCCCTGGGAGACCCATGGTGGGAGATGCTGTGGATGTGGGTCCATGCCATGTGCTACTTCTGAAGGGCTGGGACCAAATAAATGTGGACACAATAATGGCTCTTTCTGGTCCCTTTAGTCCTGGATGGCTACTCCATGGGGAGGTGACCACGAGGTCATGTGCCAGTAAGGATGGAGCTGATGCCATGGTGGCTCTGCGCTCACCAGGGTCAGAGCCAATGCCATGGTGGCTCTGCGCTCACCAGGGTTGGAGCCGATGTCAAGGTGGCTCTGCGCTCACCAGGGGTGGAGCTGATGCCACGTTGGCTGTGGCATCAGTGGATCTATGGCACCAGGGATAAGGTAATCCCAAGTTGAGCCAGCTAGGGCTGGGCAGAGTGGCCACATCTCTGCAGTAGGACACAAGGACCATCATGAGGACAAACTTGCTTGGGTTATACCTCAATGGCCACTTCTTCTGGGCTTTGGAGATGCTGCATGAACACAGAGCTGTTCTTCACATCCCAGAACCACAGTCACAAAGTCAACCAGCCAAAACCCCTCCACCTCCAACCCCAATCATGGTCCATGGTCCTTCAGATGGGTTCCTCTTCAACTGCTAGGTGGTGGGATGCAAGGCCAGACCTGCTCTTGGCCCCAGAAGTTCTGCACATCAAGGTAGGAGACACTCAAGGTTTCAAGAAGTTCTAAGCCTTCTCCAAGCCCTAATTAAGCTTTGTTTGCCTCCCATCACCTACTGTAATTTGTGATGATTTATGAACTACTTGGTAGATGAAGAAGCTTTTTCCAAGCAAAGTGGCTGGTAGAAGAGCTGGATGCTGAACCTCTGCCTTCTATGGCTTTGACCCCATTCCAGGGACTTTTCACATCAGATGCTGGTGGCACCAAGCCCAGACAGATGCCACAGCCCTATGGCCAACGTGTGACCTTCTTGGGCACATTCTCAAGACTCCCAATTAGCAAAGCTACGAAATCTGGAGATTGGAGCTCAAGCCTGCCCATCTCTAACACTTTGCCAAATAGCCAGGGAAGAGACTCATGGCTCCTATATTGTGGAAGAAACTGGTGTTCCCCAAGGTTTATAAGGCACCTGATAGCTCCTTTGTCCTTCTTTCTCCATCTTCTGCCAGTTTTTCTCCTTGCCCTGTCCCCAGGCCACCAACAGCGGATTCTGCCAGTCTCTCCAAAATATGCAGCCCTCTGATGTCCCATACTGGGACCAGTACTGTTAAATACCTTCAACAATGACATGGACAGTGGGATCAAAGCAAGTTTGGAGATGACGCCAAGCTCCGGAGGGATACGAACCATCCAGAATGACCTGGACAGGTTGGAGAGGTAGGTTCTTACATGAACCTCATGAGGTTCAACAAGGCCAAGTTCCTGGACATGGGTTGGGGAAATCCGAAGAAGACGGAGAGCAGCCCCAAGGAGAAGGACGTGAGCCGGCAATGTTCTCTTGCTGCCCAGAAGCCACCAGTGTCCTGGACTGTGTGTCCAGCAGGTTGAGGGGGTGGATTCTGCCATCTGCTGAACTTGGTGATGTTCTCCTCAAACAACTAAAGACTCCTTTAATTCACAAACTCCTGCTTGAAGCTAACCACATCCCGAGCTCTAAAAACAGTTTTGTGGGCTTTTTTGGGGTGCAAAATATAAACAAATGTGGATTTACTTGATTACATCCCACTGGTGGGGAAAAGCAGAGGGAGAAGCGTGAAATGGGTGAGACACCACAGACAGCAAACAGCAGAAGTTGAGGCTGGTTTGGTTTGTGGGGGGAGAAAAACGGTTCATTTCTGTCCTAAACAAAATCTTTCTTTTGACATTGGTCCTGCCATGGAGTTTTGTGATCTCAAAGGACAATCCTCAACTCCAAATCTGATTTTCTGTGGGGTTTTTTTCCCTGCTGGTCCCTAAATTCCCTGGAAGCCTTGTTGATCCCCAAGTTCATCCTACCAATCAAGTAAGAAATTCAGTTTTGCAGCAGCTTAGGAACCTGTCACTGGAGAGGTGGGGAACATGGTGGAGAAGACCATGCTGAGAGGACACTACCACAGAGGTCCCCCTTGTGCCACCCCCAATCCCATAGAATGGCTCCACATGCCCATTTACATATGACAACCCCAAAAGCAGGAGTAAAAATCCATTTAATTTCCATAAACTCTGAAGACAAACACCTGACAAGTGAGAGCACCCACATCAACTGCTGACTTGGGGTACCACAGAACTGATGAGCTCAAAAGGCTAAAATTTAAGCCCAAATCATGTCAAGAGCTGGTAAATACACACCCAACACCTTCAGGATTTCAAGGAGGAGCCAGGAAACTCCCTGCTCCCTTCTCAGCTTGGAGATGTGTCTTCCAGCCCCGACCACCCCAGAAACCCTGAGGTGTCAACCTCAACCCCCATCCCCAGAGACTTCAGTATCACAAGGACAATGGTACCTGTTTCAGCTGTCTCCATGGTCCTGGCATTCCTGAGAATCATGGAGGTGACCACAGCTGCAGCTTCTTGGATGCCACTCAAGTGTCTCTGTCCCAGTCCAGTGCATGAAGAGAAGTCATCATAAACCAGCCCCAAACCTCCCCAGTTTAAAAGGACTTTCCATTCACGGCAGCAGGAAAGGCATCACCGGCCCCTTCCAGTGCAGGACCCTGGAGGTGGTCCCCATCCCACCATCTGCACCCACCTCAGCCCCACTCCAACATGCTGGGATTACTTGGTGCCACTTCTTGCATCGTCCCAGCTCCTCATGGCAACATCAAGAAAGTCCCTCTGTGAACCCTTCTGCTTCTCCCTATGGGGTTGGGGGAGATGGTGGTGACCTGCTGCTAGTGACCAGGGTGTACCTCTGTTCAGTCTCACACAACTGTAAAAAATAGCACCTCCAAAACAGTCTGAAGGGTGAGGAATCCTTGAATATGGAATGGGTGGAGGGGTCATTGCACAAACCACCCTGATAGCCCTAAATTGTAACAACCTCCTTAGCCGAGGTACCCCAGAGGCATTGGGTCCTTTGAGACAGGGGTGGCACCACCACTCCCACCCTGGGACAACCAAAGTGCCCCGCCACCACCCCAAGCAGGGTGGTTGGTGGCCAAGAGATCACAGGTGGCCCTCACTTAGGAACAGGGTGGGCTGCTGCCACGATGCAGCCTCTGGGCCATGCTGATGAGGGAGCGGAGCTGCACCAGCTTCAGTGGCCCCACTTGCCGAGGGTCCTGACCCTCCAGCCAACGCAATGCTGTCTCCAGACCTCTGATGGCTTCCTGAGCTGTGGGCAGCAAAGCATCTCCTCCTTCCCCACCCTTTCTGCCATCTCTGCCTCTGGTCTCCTCCTCATCCTCATCTGCCCTGCAGGCTCGGGAGCCTTCCTCCTCAGTGTCCTCTGCCTCATCATCATCCTCCTCTTCTGTACCCAGAGCCTCATCATCCAAGTGCAACCAGTTGGCCACCTCCTCAGGAGCCAAGCGTTTGTAGGCCAACGCTGCCAGGTGGGTCAAGTCACTGAAGACTTTGCTGTCACTGCAGCCTTCCTCCCCATGTGGGGGATCTCCAGGCTCTTCCTCCCCAGGCTGGGACTCGAAGGCAGCACGTAGGCCCAGCAGCCAGCACTTCTCAATAGAGCCAGGAGGGATGAGGTCCCAGGAGAGGCCTGTGAGGTATAACATGTCCTTGAGGAGGAAGGACTTCACAAAGTCCATGGGACCACTGGAGCCATCAGCTGCACAGGAGATGGCCATACGCAACAGCTCCCGCTTATAGAGCTGTTTGAAGGCCAATACCACCCCTTGCTCCAGCGGGGCCGGGATTCGGCCACTCCCTCCTCTGGCTGAACCATGGGCAGGACCCTTGGAGAGGAAGAGGGCACGGATGGAGCCGTCAGGTGTCTGCAGTTGTTGGGAGTCCTCAGGGCCCATTCCAGAGTGGGGTGGTGGGGAGCTGAGCAGCAGCACAGCCTTCTGCTGTAGGCAGCTACGGCGTAGGTAGCGTTTGACGCCCGGCACAAAGTCCTCAAAGAACCAAGCTCGGAGAATGGCTGGCCTCAGCCTGGCTTCAGGGCTGTAGCGGTAGCAAGCAGGGAATTTGTCTTGGTTGTGATGGCGGAGACTGGGGGGATTGCAAAGGCCTCCCACTACCAGTGGCTTGAGCTTGTGGGAGCCAGTCAAGTTGGCAGCCAACAGCACGGTGACCCGCTCGCGAGGAACTGGCCGTCGCCGCGTCATCCCACCAGTCTGTCCCGGCAGCAGCTTCCAATACAGCCCAGTGACTTTGGCATTGTAGATCTGCTCATCGCTGTAACCACTGGCATCGGCAGTTGGCACAGGCAGGACATCAGCACAGGCAGCAGGAACCCGCTCAGGTTCGGCAGGGAGCCCACCCTCACCGTAAATGCGCTGGCTGGAGATGCCATGACGTTTCTGCCAACGCCAGAACCACCCATGGCTGGCCTTGAAGGTACACTCAGGCCCGTAGATCTGCCGGGCAAAGGCTTCGGCTTGAGCTTGGATGAGTGGCCCAGACAGGGGCACACCATGCTGCCGGAGGGCCAGGAACCAGGAATAGACAGCTCGGTCGATCTCCTCCTCGTTGGCTAAGCGCATCTTCTTGCGTTGAGTGCCCACTTCACCACCCAACTGCTCCAGAAACCAACGGAGCTTTGCCTCATCCTTCAGCCAACCCCGCAATGTCCCGCCTGGCACACCGAAGGCCCGGCACACTGATGCCTGCCTCTCGCCTTTCTTCACCCTCTCGATGGCCTGAAGCTTGTCTTTGATGGAATAAGCCCGTCTCAGCGCCAGCTTTGCAGATACGTTGCCACTGCTGCTGACACCCCAACGCCCTCCCGCCATTGCCGCTGGACCCCCTCCGTGCTCAAGGCACGGAGCAGCCCCCGCGGCCATGATATTAAAGGGATGGGGGAATGATGGATGGATGGATGGATTGATTAATAGGATGGAATTGGCGGGGGGTGGTGCGCGTTATAACCGGGGGATGGTGGAATATCAGGAAGGGGAGGGACAGCGCGCGCTGCCTTTGTCTCTGATCAGGGACCCCGCGAGCCGGCGGGGCGGTGCCTAACACGCATGCGCAGACCACCCACCCTTTGGTTGCGACCTCCTCCCCCGCTTTACAGGCACCTAATGGGTTGGCTCGTGCGCCCCTTCCACAGCTTTTGGGTCGTTCCATTGTTCCAGGAGAAGGGGAGGCACCGCCTCCTTTTTTTTCACCCCTCCTCTCTCTCCACGTTTTGTACCTTCTCCGGGCTTGTTTCAATATGAGAGTGAGGAAGGGCGTTGGTGTGGGTGGGGGGGGGTTGTGCCTCCCACTTTTATTGAACCGACTCCCCCTGCCGCCCTCCTCCGCGAATGGTTCGCGCCGCTCCCACAACCCCCCGCGCGAGGCGCGCGTCTCTCCTTTTGGCCTGGCGGAGTGGAGGTGCCGGTGGCCTGGGAAGTGGCCCGGTGCTGCTCACATCCTAGCCCACGGTGAGTGCGGTGTTCACCGGGAGTCTTCACGCGCCCTTGAGCTTCCGTCACACCCTTTTGCGGTTCTCCAGGGTCTCTGCTTCCTCCCCTAGTCCCGGGGAAGAGGACTTTTAAGATCACCCTGTGCGTGTTTGCCTTCACTCATGGGGGAATGTGGGGCCTCCTTAAGGCTTGTGGGGTTCGTTTCCTCCTCTCATAGTACCCAGAAAGGGCGTTATGGCTGCCCAAAAGCTTCATTCCCTTGATTTTGGGGTCGCTTAATGCTCGAAGGAGGATTTGTGGAGGTCTTCATTCCTCTTCCCACTGCCCTTTCTTTATTATAAGGGAGTTGTGGGGTCTGTCATTGTACGTGGCAGGTTCTTCCCCTCAGTAACGGGGGTTGGAAGTTTCTGTGATCCTTCCTCCCCCCGATTATCTGTGTGGTGTCTTCCACCCACCCCTTGGCTTTTGAGATTAGTTTTCCCCATTGAAAAGTCTCTGGTAACAGTGAAGTGACAACCCCATATTCTGTTCCCCAGTAACTGAGGCTACTTTTAATGGGTCTGGGAAAGGGATTGTGAGAATCTCCCCATTTGCCTGTGGGGTCTCTTGTCCCCTCACATGCCAGGAAAGCAGGAGAGAGAGGTGTCATTGTCTGGGAGGTGCTTCTTCCATTCTGAGGTCTGGAGAAGGTGGGTTGTAGGTTTATCCCATCCCCGGGGGGTCGATTTTCCTTAACCAGCTTTAGAAGGGTGCTTGCAAGAGCCTTCCATTACTGGTGTAAGGGCTGTGTGGACTGATGCTGGAGTTTTTGTTGATTTTTTTTCACTTTTTGAGGGGGTAAGAGTTTTCCTATTTTCTGGGGTGCTGGGTTTGGAACTACCTCCGGTATGTAGAGCCTGACACCTTTGTATCGTGGTAGCTGTCCCCAAACAGCTCCTTGGTGCTGTAGGGTTCTTTGGCTCTATTCTCTATTCCACATTTGGCAAGAGCTTCTTGTTGAGTCATGTGCTGCAAAGGGAAACTGCCAGTATAGAGCAGCTGTCAGTCCTCTGCAAACTGAAACAAGCCTGATCCAGTCTGGCTCAGCACCATGAGCTGCCTCCTTGACAGCCTGCTGCATCATCCTGCCCTTGTTCTGCAGGTTCATCCAGGCTCTGCTTGTCTTACCATTCCCCAGCCACTTATAACCATGTTGGTTCCTCCAACAGCCCTGTCCTTGTCTTTCTGCTTTTTTTCTTTTTTGCTCCAGCTCACTCAGGTTTCACAACTATATTTGAGAAGGGGGGAGGGAGAGGTTGGTACTGGAGGCTGCAAATGGGATCTCGGAGAGGCTGAGAGGGATTACAGTGCTTGCTGAAGCCGCTGCCATCTGTTATTCTTCCCCTTCTGGTCTGTCATTCCTCCTGCTGTCCCTGTTGATACTTCGATTTGTTCTTTCACCTCTAGATAGTTGGTGTTCTGCAGTTAATTGTAATTTAAGGTTTGTAGTCTTGTTGCATGGAGGAGAAAATAACTCTGCTTGGCCCTGTAGCTGCAATTCTTTCCTCTGCTTTTTTAGGTCTGTCCTTTTTTCCCCTGACCTTGCAGGTAATGCCTTTTTTTTCCTCTTCACTATTTGTTTCCAGCTTTGCTTTTACTTGCCAAGGTTACTTCAGGCTTAAGCATCTCATTGGCTGAACATTAGTGAGGAGTTTGGTGGTGACGGTGCTTTTCCTGACTGCATCCTGCTGCTTGTGAGAAGATGCAGTTCAAGAAGCTAAACAGCCACAAACTGGTGCTCATGAGTCTTCTCACTCCTTTCAGGCATCAAATAGGTCCTTTCTGGAGTTCCTGGCTTTTATTTCTAAGGAGCTTCTGGTGAGGACAAGGGACTGGATGTCCATAGTGGGTCTGTTTTGCTTTTAAACCCCATTGATGTGGTGATGAGACACTAGCAAAGCTCTGAAGTAGCAAAAAAATTCCTCTCAGGTTTTTGTGAGGGTTTTGACACTCTTAATGTTGAGCTGTGCTTCTTTATTTGGTTCTTCAGCATCGATAAAGGTTAATTATAGAGTTTGTTGTTGCAGTGGCTCAGTGCTTCACTCCTGAGTTGTTTCTTAGCAAAAATGTGTCGAGTCAGTTCCAGGTACTGTGCTCTGATGTTTTTGCAGTTCAGAAAGGTAGAGTGCATTCAAATAATGTTGAAATTTCTTCCACAAGATTTGAAAAGATGAATTTGTCCTTCCAGACTTGGTCTAATCAGGGTAACTTCCCTTCAGTCATCATACCATGATTTATTTAGTAGAGCGTTGGGAGCTTGAGACTGGTCTGGCCTTACTTAGTCTGCATCTCTTCTTTCATCAGCACCAGCTCAGGTGATGGCTTGTGTAACTGAAATCCCTGAATGTCTCTTCCCAGCTCTGTCTGGGAGAATTCATAGGGAAAGTTCATAGAAATGACCCTTTTGCTTGTGTTTGTAAACTTCAGTGACAGTCTGGTTTTTATGGTAACTAAGCCAGAGGTTTGGTCCCTTCTGGAAACTAAAATGACCATGATGTAGTTCTGGAGAGCTGTGACGTGAATTAAAACTTAATTGTCTGTGAGGGGAATTAACTGGAGGAAAACATGTTCTGTGTCCTCGCTGCTGCATCTCAGCAACTGGAAACTTGAATTTTATCTAATGGTCTCTTTTTTTTTTTTCTTAATGCTGTCATAGGAGCGAAAAAGTAAGTAACCTCAAGTTGGTATGTTTAGCACTTTGTGTAAAATCAGGTTTAAATTTGATTTAGCCCTTCAGTATTCGGGTTTAGTATTTAAAAATTCAAGTTTAGCCCTTAAACTTGGGTTTAGTCCTTGAAATTTCAGGTTTTGCCCTTGGAATTTGGAGTTAACCCTTGGCAGTTTGTGGTTAGCCCTTAAATTCAGGTTTAGCCCTTAAGGAACTTGGGGTTTAGCCCTTGAGAAACTTTGTTTTAACTCTTGAGAAACTCAAGTTTAGCTTAATTAATAGTGAGCTTTCCAGCTCTTGAGCAATGTTGATTTGCCAGTAATAGGGGGCTTTTTAAGCCTAAATTTGAGTCATAGTTTTTCCATCAGCTCCCTCTCCTGGTATCATAGAGAGAAACAAAAGTGGATGCAATGACCCCTAAAAATGCTCCATAGTTCTAGGATTTTCTTATTTTTAGACTGTTTGTCCCAACCAGACCCTAGATGACAGTCCTAACCAGTAATTAAGGGCTAATCTAATATTGGAAGCTTCAGCTTCAACAGTGTGAGGGCTGATTTTTCTTTTAATGTTCAGGTACTAAAATCTTAAGTTAATGCCCTTGTCTTTTGCTTTGCTGCCAACTACATTTGTTGTGCTTATTGTCTTTTAATGCTGCTGCTCTTGGGAAGATGAGGACAAGGAAACCTCCCTGCCCCATTGAAAAAGTGTGGGTAGACAAACACAAGTATGACGAAGCAGAGCGGCTGCACTATGAGCGGGAAGCGACACTGGCAGCCGCCACCATGGTGGCTCCCGAGGAGGGTCGGGAGGTGGAGGAAGCGGTGAATGGAGTTTGCAATGATGACTCAGGTGAAAGCGAGTTCAAAGGGGACCTGAAGAGAGTGAAGAGTGGGAAGAAGCAAAGGAAGCGAAAGCGGTCCCCGAAAGCCAAACCCAAGCTTGATGCAGTTCTGTCAGGTTTGGTAGCTGATCATGTGTGGTTTGACAAACCCTTGTATGACCGGGCTGAGAGCGTCTACAGGAAAATTATAGCGGATCAACAGAACCGTGAGGCACCTGAGACTGAGCAACCCCCTGTAGCGTCCAGGTCAGAAGCTCTCCGAGATATTCCAAAGGCAAAGGTGGTTTCAGGAGCTCTGCCCTGCTCCCACAGTAGACTGTCTGGGTGTCACCACATTGTTGATGGTGTCTGGATCAACAAATTTGACTTTGATAAAGCTGAGGAGGCATTTATTATAAAATCTCAGCTCGCTCTTTCTCCATATGACCTGACCTTCCTGTCTGGGTGGTCCAAAGCTGGACACATTGGGCAGAGAACACCAGATGAGGGCTATGTTACAGCACTACCGACTCCTGCAACACCCAGCTTGGCTCCAGATGCTGCTGCCCGTTCTGCTGTGTCTCCTGTTAATGGTTTTCCAGGCTCAGAGAATGAGACTGTGAACGGGAAGCCACAGATTTCAAGCTTGCAGGCCCTCGTGTCAGAGGTATGGTTGGACAAACCTCTCTATGATGATGCTGAGAAGAACTTCTATGAGAAGGCATTTGATGGGCACCCATCAGGCAAAGCCAAGCAGCAGCAGCGTGGCTGCCCTGAAGCTTTTAAGAATCACCCCCAGGGCATGAAGAACCTTGGCACTGGAAAACAGATGGGCATCAGCTGTTTGGAGACCACCACCAGCAATCTGCTTTCTTCTGAGCAACCTCCTACCCAGTATTTTCTGCATGAAACAGTGTGGCTAGATAAACTGATGTATGACAGGGCTGAGTCACGGTACTACGCAGCACAGGCTCTGAAGATGTCAAGAGCAGGAGCGAGGCAGGAACCCTCGGGAGGAAAATCCTCCTGCCCTGCTGATTCTGCTTCGAGTGGCCCCACGCAGCCAAAGTAGGAGATGTTTCTTCTGGGGGTAACACTCACATGCATAAAACAAGCTGAAGGAATTTGCATGTGTAGAAGAATGGGTTGTCTTGTATCTGAGGGAAGCTCCTTCTGGTCAATGTTGGTGGCCAAAAGCCAGATGTATTTTTGAGGCTGTATGCTGAGCAATATGTGGGTGGCTGAGGGTCACCACAAGCATCCAGCTTGAAGAGCTGGTTTTACTGAATGACCTCTGGAGGTCCCTTCCACTCTAAATCATTGTGATTCTGTGAAGTTTGGGGGATGCTGATGGTTTTGGGTGGGAAAGTGCTGTATCGGAGGTGGACTTTCCAACCTGTTGAATCATTTGGACCAGAAGCTGCTGTTGATACTGAAAATGTTCTTTTTGGATTTCAGTTGGCCAAAACATAGAGATTGGGTCACCAGTTTTTCCCTTCCCCAGCCAGGTCCATGTGTTGTCAAACACTTGGCCTAAGTTTGTCTGTAATTTGGATTCTGTTAATGGTATTGATTGGCAGGGTCTTGAAGGATTGAGTGATGGGAATTGGTTTTGGTGTAGACAACCTGTTTGGTGTCCTCTGGTCTCTTTGGGATGAGATGGTGCTTGTTTATATCTTTTGGTGTCTGTGGAAGTGTTTTACTGGAGAGTTTGGAGTTGATGAGGAAAGAGGGGGATTGATGAGGATGTTCAGGGTGAGGGGAGTGTCTGGATTATTAGGGATGGGGAGTATCTGGATTCCTAGAGGTGTAATTTGTTAGTGGATTCCCCTGGTTCTAGCAAATCTTGCTCTGAATGTTTTTCATCTAGTGGGAGAGGGCCCAGATTGGGCTGAATTACTCAGCCCTCACTTGGTGTTCAGCTGTCAGGTTAGGCCAGACAGACGGGTGGGTGATTAGTCTTGGCCTGCTCTGCTAATAGGATCCTGTTGACTTAAACCTTTCCACTGGTGGGGAAATTGGTGCTTCAGGCATGGCTTGGGGAGGGGTTAGACCTTTTCGAAACTGACTTTGGATTTGTTTTCTTGGGGGCTTTTTACCTTCCTGCAGAGCAATGGCAGCAGACGCCTTTAAGCACGACAGGATCTGGTTTGAGAAATACAAGTATGATGATGCAGAGAGGAGATACTACGAGCGGATGGTGAACGGGCCAGTGGGTGGCAAAGCATCTCAACAGCAGGTAAGACTTATTCTCATGTGAGTTTTTAGCAGAACTCTGGAGCTGTAGGAGCTTGGATGGAGCAGGTGGGAGGACACAATCCACCTGGACCTGGCTTTTTTCCTGTTATTTGTCTTGGTGCTGCTTTTTCCAAGTGTGGGAGCTTTCTCTGGAGCTTTCTAACCCCTGTTACAGCACCTCTTCTTGAAAAACCATCTTCTGTGGCTGAATTTCTCCAGTATAACCAGGGGACTGGGAGATCAGATATCCTTGTAATCAGAAGTTTGAGGCTGCAGCAGTTAATCTTTTCAGGCTGCTGTGACAAACACACTGATCTCATGAGGCCACAGTTTGAGCTAAAAAAAACCCCAACAAACCAACCCCGAGAGTTTTGGTTCTATTGACTGGGCTGGGCAAAGACTCAACCTCTTCCCAGTCAGCCAGGGAAGATGGTGTTTTGCTGCTGTTTTGGAGCAGCTGAGCCTTTTCTTGGCAAGGGGTGAGAGAGATGATGATTGAAGAGAGGCTCCCAACCTCCTCCCCCTCCAGAATTACATTCCTCAGTTTGTTCCTCTCCTGCACACCCATCACATTATGGTACCCTGGTGAGTTGTGGACAACACAAGTAGCCTGAGCTTAAATACCAGCCCCAAATTACTGCAGTTGAAAGGTGCAGAGCTGTCGTAACCTCTTCCTGCCATAGAAAGAGCTGTGAACTGCTTGTGTCTTGGGCTCGTTCTGTGAAAAAGCTGCTTTGAGCTTGAAATGGCTTAATAGGAACTTTTTTATAACTTCTAGTCAGCTTCTGTCTCTTCATGCTGCCCCTATAAAGCCTGTAAGACACTAGTCTAAAAATTAGAAGCTGTAGATGAGCACTTGAAGTAGATGAAGTACGAACTGTCTGCCAGGCTATTTCTGATGGTACATCAGGAGCTTCTAGGGAAGTTCTGCCTTTGAGAGGTGGCCTGAATTCTCTGGGGAGACATTCTGCAGCCCTCCTCTGCTCAGGAAAAAGATGCCAATGAAAAACCTGCCTACAACCTGGTAGCGGCGACCAGCTGGATGGGTCCAGGGTGTCCTTCATAGGCTTTATTGACACAAGGAGTTTTAGGGGTTGTTTCACATCTTAGATCTTGGTCTCTTAGATCTTGGCCTGTGGGGTTGTAGTCGGCACTGAATGGAGCATGGAAGTAAATTTGTGCCCTGGAGGGGAAAAATCACTCCTGGTGGTGCTGTACTCTGGGTCACACTGATCTGGGTGAAAGACTTCAGTTAGGGCTGACATATGGGGAGAAAAAAGACCAGCCAAAGGGTAGAGCTTGGAGCACTGAAGTGACTCCAACCCTCTACCTTTTCAAAGCTTGTTTAAGTTAATACAGAATTTTCAAATCTCTTTTGACCTGAAGGAGCAGGGACTGGTGCTGCCTGATGTTTAGAACCCAGATCCTTCTCACAGCTTGTTTTGCTGAACTGATGGAAAGAATATTCCCTAACTCGTTATTTTAAATTATTTTTTTAACTTCCCAGTTTCCACTGTTCTGTATTATATCATAAAAAAAGAAAACCCAACAACATTCTTGGTTCTTTCTGCACTGTTTGCAGGAGAACGGAGCCAGCACGATCCTACGCGACATTGCCAGAGCCAGGGAGAATATCCAGAAATCGCTGGCCGGAGTGAGTACCTGAGCTCTCACCAAGCTGGCTACTACCTGCAACCCATTTTTTAAAGCTGTGATGCAACTCCCAGAGTCTCATCCCACTGTGACCACTTCATAGATGACTTTGGCTTCTCTCAGTTTGGAAGCTTTTAGAGGGAGAAAATTTAAGGTGCGCAGTGCTCTGTACCACCAGCGTTGCTCCAGCCCATCCAGAGGGTCATTCGCTGCTTTACCTGCTCGTTAGCATTTCAAAACTTAACTAGATTTGGCTTCATATTCCTCAACTTTGCATTTCTTTGTTGGTTTCTCCTGTGGCAACCATCATGCACGTTTTAATGAACAAGCTCAATTAACCTTGCTGGCTAGCACCAGCACTGAGCTGCCAGGAGGAGTCATGTTTTGTTTCCTGGGGTACAGGGAGCTGCCACCTTCTCTTCCCTGTTTTGCTTCCAATGAGGGTATGTGCAAAAAAATGGTGGTTTGCATCTGCTTGGCTGCTGGTTCCAAGTCCTGACTGTCCTGTAGAATCGTTTTAGTTGGAAAAGACCTTCAAGGTCATTGAGCCCAAGCATTGTCCCAGCACTGCCAGGTCCCCACTAACCCCTGTCCCTCTACATCTCTGCAGCTTTGTAACCCACCCAGGCATGGCAACTCCATCACTGCCCTGAGCATTGTGGGCTGGTGCCTGGACAACCCTTGTGGGGCAGAAAGTGTTTCTGAGGGCCAACCTCACCTGGTGTGCTTGAGGCTGTTTCCTTTTGTTTCTTAGGAGTAAAGACTGACTCCCACCTTGCTCTAACCCCCTGAATTTCAAGGAGTTACGGAGAGCAAAGGGGTCTCCTTTGATGCCCTTTTTCTCCAAACTAACCCTCCCCTGTCCCACATCCCTCAGCTACTTCAAACCCTTTCCCAGCTCTGTTGCCTTTCTCAGGGCACAGCTACAGCCCCTCAGTACCCTTCTGGCAGTGAGTGAGGGGCTCAAAACTGAATCCAGGGTTCGAGCTGTGGCCTCACCAGTGAGTACCCAGAAGTATGATCCATACCCTGGTTCTGATGGCCACATCAAGTTGAGTTACCTTCTTTCTGGAGGTTTTTCTGTGCTGATACCTACAGCAAACACTGTTAAAACTGATGGGTTTTTTTCCAGAGAAATGTGCTCATGTCTTCTATCTTCTTTCTGAGGGTTTTCACTTGTTATTTGGCCCTTCTTGGAGTATTTACAATGCTCAATGTCAGTCTAGATCAGCACAATCACTTCACATTTGAAATATTTGGGCTTTCACTAAAGACTCAGCCAAGGTCAAAGACTTTTGGTTTGTACTTACGGCAAATACATGGGGAAATGAGCCCCTGCCTCACACAAGGTTGAAGAACACTTTTGGAAACAACTTTTCAAGCTGGGCAAGTTTGCAGCTTCCTCCAGGAGTTCCCTGGTCCAGGAGAAGGGGCTAGATATGCCTTAGTAGGGACAGGAGGGTCACACCCAAATAACCTGGTTTTTTGTTTTTCTGAAGAAATCTTGGTGGGGTTGAGGGCTTAAAACCTCAGTAAACACTGGTTGGATCTACTGTGTGACTGCTAGAGTTAGAATGATGGAGCTGCTCAGAAACAAGTTGGAAACATCAGCTTTTGGAACCTGCACTGTGGAAGGTGAAGATTAGTGCCTTTATCTGTTGTGGAATTCAGGCAAGTCTGGTTTCAGGTCTGCCTCTGCAGTTCTGAACTATGTGAATGAGTGTCAGAAAGGCTGAGACAACAGTTTTTATCTCCAGAAGGAGGGTTCAGAGCTCTAATGGTGGGAACATCTGTTTGCACATACCTTTCGTCTTGCTTTGCATGGTCACCTCTGCCTTAAAAACTTTCAGTTGGCATCTGCCTGATCACTGATGCTTCTGTAGATGTGGAGTCGTTGATGTGGCAGCTTTGAGACTGCTGAGCTGGGGAGAGGTCTGATAGCTGGAGACTTGAGCAATGACTTGAGATAGATCATAAGTGAGCCCTATAGAGCATGAGACTGAATTCTCATCAACCCCAAGGGGTCTTGCTGGGTAGGCAGCTGGTCTGAGGGTCTGAAGTGTCTTCTTACAAAATCTCTGTATTTGTGTGTTTTGAACATGAAAAGGCCCCCCAAAACCTCTGCTTTTGCTCAAGTGCTCGGAGGCCACATTTAGAAACACAGGGAATGGTTACAGCTCCTGCAGGAAACCAGGCAGGATCCATCATGCTGGTCTGTAGAGTCTAAAGTCCTTTGAGGCTGACTTCTGGTTTTCACCCTCCATAAGGGAGAAGTCCTAGAGTTTTCATTTGATTGGATGATACCTTGGTGGAGCTTAAGATGATTAAAACCAAAGCTTTTACAAGTACTGATCATGAGAAAACGTGCAGGAAGTGACTAAAAGGGAGAATCAGACTGAAGTCCTCATTGTGAGGATGGGGAGAGCCTTGCCCAGAGAGGTGGGAGAAGCCCCATCCCAGGGCAGGTTGGACATTGGGACTCTGAACAGCCTACTCTGTTTGGGGATGTCCCTGCTCACTGTGGGGGGTAGGAACTAACTGAGCTTTACGGTCCAAACTGCTCTGATTTCTGTGATTCTATTGCCAGAATTAACTTTTCACCAAATTAATGTAGACCCATGGCCCTAATGTAACTGGAGCAAGAAGAGGTCAGGTGACGAGTCCATTAACACTCTTGCTATTGTTGCATGAGTTTCTGCATCTGTTCCTAACACTATAGACATTCAGTCTCGTCCTGATCTGTGTGCAGGCATCAAGATACTTAACAAGAAGCTGGTGAAGGGTAAGGGATGAGTGTCACTGTGAAGGCTTTGTTTGGTGTGAGGTTCTACCTTGTTGCCTGATGGTTTATCCTGCATGTGGATCTGTTTCTTGCACTTGAACTCTTCCAGTGTGAGCGAAATCCTTTCTCTTGAACCAAACCTCCCTCAAACCTTTTGCCCTTTGCAGCAGGAGACAGTTCCTCGTAGTAAAGAAGCTCCTTCTGCCCGTCACAAGAGGCAGTCAGGCCGCTCAACTGTAAGTCACCCCTGCATGGATGTTGCTGGGTGTGTAATTTGAGGGGACAGTGTAGGACAAGGACAGAAGGACCAAGCTGTCCCTCCCTAACATAAGAATTGTGCTTTAGTGCTTGGTTGGAACTCACCAGGATCTTCTGCTAGGGCCTGTCTGGAGAGCTGTTCATGTTCCTGAGCCTGGTACCTACCACAGTGGCTCCACCAGAGATTTGATTTCATGGTGAAATGAAATCAGTGAGGTCATTGATAGGAATCCAAGAGGTCAACTGGCCTCTTTTTGCTTGAGTGGAAAAAGGTCTCTTTGACCTTCCTATTCCATGTATCCTCCAGGGCTGGGTGTCTCCTAGACATGTGCTGCATATTCTTCATCTTAACCTTCTCTCCATCTCAGCAGCAACCAAGAACCACATTATAATTATACCCAGGGAGCACTCGACAGGGTACAAATTATTTCTTGAAAGGGTACAAATTATTTCCACTGTCATCTTTGCTTTTAAATGACACTTGATATGTGAAGGTCCCTCATTTTCTTCCCCTTTGCTATTTGAGTTTCTTGATAAAGGCCTCCTTTGAAAATATCTTCTATTTTTAGCCATTAAATACTTTTGATGCAAATGGCTTCCTCAGGATGCATTAAAGTCAATTTAAGTTGTTTGGAGAGGAATTAAAGGCTGGATGGGGGAAGCTGGGAGTAGGGAAATGCCAGGATCTTGTTTTGACTTCCATAGGGTGACGCTGGGCTGGTCACTTCAGTGCTCTGCTCCTCCATCGGTCTGTAAGAAATATCTTGAGATAGTTTTCACCCTTCATTCTCCTCAGTATTTCTTTTATTGAAGCCTTTAGAGAAATACCCTTAGGTTGCCTCTTAGGCTTTCTCCTTCACAAAGGTCTGACACCGAGTGCTGTGCTCTGGGAGTCGGGGAAGGGATTGTTTCATCTTGGTTTCCCTTGTTGCAGAGTACAAGCTCAAACTCTCCTGGACCTGCCAGTGACCAGAATGATCTCATTGCTAGAGTTTCTCACCTGGAGGCAGAAAATCAAAACCTTCGTACTGGTAAGTGGGATAACCTTGTGGTGAACAAAAACTGGATGGAGGTCTCCAGTGTTCCTTTGCTAGATCATCTGTTGTGAAGTGGTGAGCACGTGGCAGCAGCTTCATCAGAGCCTTAAGTGTCCATGAGAGCTTTGTTTCCCTCTCTTACGGGGAGAAACTGGTGGTTTTAAAACCCATTTGGAGCAGAAGCAAATTTGTCCTGACTTGAGACCTGATGCAGATCCTCCAAAATAAGGTTCTTCTCTTTCCTCATCTCCTCACAGTTGTTGCAGACCTTCAGATGGCCATCTTCAAGTTGGAAAGCCGCTTGAATGCTTTGGAGAAGTCGTCTTCTTCCCACCAGCCCTCACCGGTTCCTCCAACCCAGGTGAGCCCAGTTCAAAGGTCTGTCTAGTTAAATACCCTATTTTGATGGCCAGTAACTGATTCTTCACATGAATCACAATGGTGTGGGCCACAGTCACTGTTGTGAGCAAAGTGAATTTGTGCTGCTCTGATTCAACCTGAGGTTAATCTTCTCCCCTTCTTCCTTAATGCCAACTTGGGAGAAGAAAGTGGAACCATTCAGCGTTCCTTCCAAGAAAGTGGAGCTCCCATCTGCTTCACCCACAAAGAAAGCAGAGCCAGCTGCTGTAGAGGAAGATGACAACGACATCGACCTTTTTGGTAGCGACGATGAAGAGGAAGACCAGGAGGCTGCCAAAGTCCGGGAGGAGAGACTGCGTCAGTACGCAGAGAAGAAATCCAAGAAACCAGGTCTCATCGCCAAGTCTTCAATCCTTCTTGACGTGAAACCAGTGAGTAACTAGAGTGTGGGGAGGAGCTCCTGCACATCATCTCACTTGAAGGTTTGAGTTGTGAAGATAGGACCTGCAGGTCATAGAATCACAGGCTAGTTTGGGTTGGAACCTTTGAGATCATCTAGTTTCACCCCCTGCAAACAGTGAGCAGGGACATCTTCAACTAGAGCAGGTTGCTCATTACTCCGAGGTCCAGCCTGACGGTGAATGATTCCAAAAATGGGGTTTCTCTCCCTCGTTCCAACAGTACCACTGGCCATGTGGCCAGCACTTCTAGACAAGGGGCTTGAGCAAGGTGGGATGTCACAGTGCGAGTTTACTCCCCTCCTTGCACTGAAGTTCCCCTGGCTGAGTTTAGCCCTTTTTTCTGAGATAAAAACACAGAAAATAAATGTCCTAAAGAGGGACTAAACTCGTCTTTGTCAGACGGTCATGGTGGAACAAAAACCCTGGGCCAGTTAGTTCTTACCAGCTAATTTTTGTGAAAAAAGTAGCCCAGAAAGTGCAGCTTGGACCTGCTGAAACTTCCTGAGAGGAGGAATGTTGAAGTTCTAAGTCGTTGGGGCTGATGGGCATCTCTAGGAAAACACTAACCTTCACACTTGATGCTTTTGCAGTGGGATGACGAGACTGACATGGCAAAGCTGGAGGAGTGTGTCCGCTCTGTCCACATGGATGGGTTGGTTTGGGGAGCCTCCAAGCTGGTCCCAGTAGGTTACGGCATTAAGAAGCTCCAAATCCAGTGTGTGGTAGAGGATGACAAAGTTGGGACGGACATCCTGGAGGAGGAGATCACCAAGTTTGAAGACTATGTAAGTCTTGAAAATGCTGAATCTTGGGAGATGTATGCAGCCCCTTCCTTCCCCTGTGTCAGTGATACTCCCAGTCCTGTTGTTGGGAGACCCAGGTCTCATCCGTGGGGGTTTTTTTTATTGCTCTTTTTCTATTCTTTGAGTAGATTTAGACTAAATCAAGGAATTTTAGTCATAATGTTGCTACAGATTCTTAGCGATGTTCTTCATAGGCTGGACTATCTAAAGATCCGTATGATGGCAGTGTGGTGTCTCCTAGTGACTCACATTGCAAAGAACATGAAAAATCAATCCTTGAAGGTCAGAGTATTGTAGAATCACAACTTGGAAGGGACCTCAAGGATCATTTGGTCCAACCTTTGGAGAGAAGTTCATCCCACAGCTGGGGCGGTGTCCTGAGAGACCTGGGCAGTACAAGAACAACTTGGTGACCTCTGGCTGCTGCTTTTGTTCCACTGCAGGTGCAGAGCGTTGACATCGCTGCTTTCAACAAGATCTAGAAGCAGAATCATGTCCCCTCCTCTAACCCTGTAACTAATAAAGATGGAGTTGGCAGTTGCATATCATGTGGTGCTTTTCTTTGCTGAGTGCAGCTCCTCCAGTGATTTGTTGTGAGGCTTTGGGGCATCTCCCATTTGCACTTGCCCGAAGTCCAAAGTTTGAACCAGCACACAGCAAGTGGGAGGTGCCACGGCGTTGGGCTGACTGCAGGGACAGTCAGGGTAGCTCCCAGTATATGACAGCCAAGTGATGATGGTTCCAGTGCCTGACTGCATGGGAATGGTTGGGGTCTGCTCCAGTTCTCTCTGGTGTTCCTTGGTGATAGTGGCACCTGAACTGTCAGGGATGGTGCCTACTGTGCTTGCTGCATGTGGTGTTTAACATCTTTGCCCACAGTGTGGACAGCAGCATCAAGGACACCTTCTGCAGGTCTGCAGTTAACACTGACCTGGGTGTTGTGGTTGCTAAGATTTATCCCAAGGAACCTGGACAGGCTGAACCTTGTGAGGTGTACTGTGTGGTCCTCTACATGGGTTGGGGCAACTTCAAGCACCAACTTAAGTTGGAGGATGAGGGGATGGAGAACAGCCCCAGAGAAAGACCTTGGGGTGCTGGTGTGGAAAAGCTGAGCATGAGCTGGCAACGTATGCTCACGGCCTGGTGTCCTGGTGCCACGTGTGTTCCATGTCCTGTGTGTCCTGCAATTCCTGGTGTCCTCTGCTGTGTGTCCTCCGAGTGCCACCAATCCTGGTGCTATCTGTCCTTTATCCCCTCAGAGTCCCGTGTCCCTGTGTGCTATTGACTCGGTGCCTTCTATCTCATGCCCCGGTGTCTGAAGTCCCTTTATCTCCTCCCAGTTTCCCATGTGCCTGCCTTCTATCCCCAGGACTTTAGCGTCCCTGTGTGCCGCCACCCCGATACCCTTTCTCCCCTCTGTTACCCCTCCCAGTGCCCCATGTCCCCGTGTGCCACCACTCCGGTGCCCTTTATCCCCTCTGTCCCGTCCCCACACCGCTGCCCTCCCCATCCCGTTCCCGCCCGTCCCAGGCTGCCCCGCGGTGCCGAAAGCCGCCGGAGGTGCTGCCGAGGGGCCGCCAATGACGGACCCGTCCTTGTGCCCGTCCCGGCCGCCCATGGCCGACCTCTACCAGCTGTCCATGGCCTACGGGCACTGGCGGGCCGGGCGGCACCGCGCCCCCGCCTCGGCCGAGCTCTGCTTCCGCCGCGGGCCCTTCCGGTGGGGCTTCGCGCTCGGCGCCGGCCTCGCCCGGGGTCTGCAGGGGCTCCGCCGCTTCCGCTTCGGGCCCAGCGGTGAGAACTGGGCGGGGATCCCTCCAGAGGGTTTCGGGGATGGGGATCCCTTCAGGAGGTTTGAGGGGGATATGGGCGTCATTCAGGGGGTTGTGGGGATGGGGCCCCCCCCCGTAGTGGCATCGGGGAGAGATCGGGATCCCTCATGGGCAGTTTGTGGCATCACTCAGCGGTATTTCGGGGATAGGGGAACCCCCTAGATCCCACATCTCTCAGGGGAACTGGGATTTCTCAGAGAGGTCCTTCAGGGGGAATTAGGGGTTAGGGTTAGCCCTCGGGGGGATGGGGATCTGGGGAGGTGCAGGCAAGTCTCTCAGAGGGATTTCAGAGAGAGAAAGGCATCATTCCGGGGGTTGTGGAGATGGGGATCCCCCCCCCAGTAGAACCTGAGGAATGGGGGGATCCTTCAAGGGGGCATCTAAAGGGACATGGGACCCCCCCCCACAGTAGGATCTATGGGACAAGGATCTAGGGAGCTTAGTGGGATCCCTCATGGGGATCCTCGGGGGAAGGGGTATTAGGAAATCTCTCAGGGGGATTTGGGGATCCCCTGCCCAGTGGGATTTGTGCAACAGGGATCTGTGTGGGCATGGGTATCCCTCAGGGGGTCTCTCAGAGGGACTTAGGAGGACACAGACATCAGGAGACAGGGACAGCTTGGAGAGGGACGTAAGCTCAGAGAGATTTTGGGGACTGGACTCCCCCCAAAGTGGGACCTGGGGGAAAGGAATTTGGGTAGAGGGCAGGGGATCCCTCAGGAGGCCTCAAAGGGACAGGGACAGCTCAGAATTGGACATACAGGGGCTATTTCGCAGCGGGATATGTGGGACAATGGGAGATGCATTATGGGGGCAGCAGGACATGGATATGAACTGTCTCTCAAGGCAAATTGGAGGACACTGGGCCACCCTTCTGGAGGGCATTCCTCAGAGAGGATTTGGTGGGACCAGGGTATCCACACATGGCCAAGGGACCTCCTGCTTCTCTGGGGTGGTGGTTGCTGTGAGGTGTTCCCCTGCCTGAGAGAGTCACTCTGCTCTGTCCCTGTAGACATCACCTACCTGCGCTCTGTCCTGCCCAGCACCACTGAGGAGGCCTTCTTTGAATACTTGGCCACCCTGGACACCTCAGAGGTGACCGTCACTGCCATGCCAGAGGGCTCTGTTGTCTTTGCCAGGGTGAGATGCGCTCAGTCCCCCTCCCCTGCTTTGGAAGGGCTGCAATGCCATTGGCTCTCATTCTCTAGGGAGAACAGGGGACATCATCATCTCTGGTTGTCCCCACAGGTCCCATTTCTGCAGGTGAAGGGGCCACTGCTGGTGGTGCAACTGTTGGAGACCATGTTGCTGTGCTTGGTGAACTATGCCAGGTAGGGACATGTCCTGCTTTGGTCCTCAGACAACATCTGTCTCCACTGGAGTCCCACTATGGTCACTGCCATGTCCCTACACATGGACTGTGGAGAAGATCCTGGAGTTCCTCCACCCTTGGTGCTGTGGTGGCTCCATCAGCTTGACTTGGTGTCACCTGTCCCTTCCTACCCCAGCCTGGTGGCCACCAATGCTGCCCGCTTCCGCTTCCTTGCTGGCCCAAATGTGAAGCTGATGGAGATGGGGCTCCGTCGCGCTCAGGGACCCGATGGTGCCCTTTCGGCTTCCAAATACTCCTACATTGGGGGTGAGTGCTGCCCCATACCATCCCACAGCACCATGGCCACTCTGTGACCTGCCCATGTCCCTCCCTGTCCCTCCTCCTTGCAGGCTTCGACTTCACCAGCAATGTGGTGGCGGGGAAGCTTTACGGCATCCCGGTGCGCGGCACCATTGCCCACTCTTTTATCATGTCCTTCACCTCACTGCAGGAGGTGCAGCCCCGGGTAAGTGGCGCCGTGGGGATGGGGGTGGGGATGGGATGCTCTCCCCACAAATTGTGTGAATCCTTTGTCACCCACTAGGAGCTGCCACCACTGGCAGGAGGAGAACCGGTGGATCTCCCAGCATTGGCTGAGTTGTGGCTGCAGCAGGTGTGTGAATTCCTGCAGACCCCCCTGGAGAAGGCAAATCAGGGCGAGTTGGCTGCCTTCGTGTCCTATGCCATCACCTTCCCTCATGACTTCCAGGGGTTGCTGGACACTTACTGCGTCAGGAGGTGGGAACAATGGGGTGACACCAAGATAGGACATTCCACCTGGCAGTATTTGCTGTTGCCTGACATGGGGGTTGGATGTTCCCCGGGTTCTCATGTCACCACTCAACGTTTTCCTCACTGTGCCAGGAGTGGCTTGCCGAACTTCTGTGCCGTGGCGCTGGCACTTCACCAGCTGGGATACCAGGCCATTGGCGTGCGGCTGGACAGTGGGGACCTGGCCAAGCAGTCCAAGGAGATCCGTCGAGTGTTCCAAGCCTGCGGCACTCGGTGAGTCCTCCAAACTTGGGTTGATTGCCACTGGTGCTTTTCCACCGTCACGGCTCAGGGGGTGCTGCGAGCGGGGTCTTGGGTGCCCCCTCAAACCCCAAGTCCTCACCAGCTTCCAGGTGCCCTGGTTTGCGAACATCTCCATTGCTGTCAGCAACGACATCAGCGAGCAGAGCCTGGAGGAGTTCAACCAGGAGGTGAGATGGCTGCTGGTGAGGCTGCGATGTCACCTCAGCTTTTGCTGGCACTGCTGAGGTTTGGGTGGGACACTGGAGTGGGCCCCATGGTTCTGCTTTTGGCTTGAAAACCAGTGTTGATGGTCATCATCTTCTTTCTTGTGCCAGGGCAACGAGATTGATATGATTGGTGTCGGTACACACTTGGTGACCTGTCCCCTGCAGCCGTCGCTTGGATGTGTCTACAAGGTAGTGGTGGCAGCAGCTCTGCTCTTCTTGGCTTTGCTCGGGAGGAGTTTGGGCTGGTTTGGTTGGGAAGAGACCTTCAAAGGTCATTTCCAACCCCTCTGTTGGTTTGCATCAGTCACCTCACCAGCATTTAGGGACGTGCAGAGAACACAGCTCAGCAAGAGCTGGGGCATGTGACAAAACCATGGTGGCCATCCTCTTAATATTATTCTCCTACAGCTGGTGGAGGTCAATGGCTCCCCATGCCTGAAGCTCACAGAAGATGAGGAAAAGATGACCATCCCAGGGACCAAGACAATCTATCGGCTCTATGATGCTGCTGGTGAGTTAGGAGAACCTTGGCACGGTGCTACGTTGTTGACCTGCTCCATAACCCAGTCCCCAGTGTTCCAGGCCTTTAACCCAGAACCCCCTGCAGGTCATCCCTTCATGGACCTCATGGCCTTGGAAGAGGAGCCGTTGCCTAGCGCAGGGCAGGAGCTCGTTGTCCGTGTCCTGGGGCGGCTTGGTGAAACCAGCAAGGTCATGGCCACTACAGTGGAACCCCTCCATCACACGTACTTCAGGGATGGCCAGGTCAGAGGTTGCTCTGCCTTCTGGTGCTGGGGTGTCACCCCTACACTGGGTGAAGGACCAAGTCAGGGTGGTGGTGCCTCGGCAGGATCAGAGGGTTAAATGTCAGCAGTCCCTTTCATCTGAAAAACAAGTGCCAGCCTGACCATGGTGGGACTCATTCACTGGGGGATTGGGATTGGGTGGCACCTCCCCACACGGACACGGTCATCTCCATCCCTTCAGGTGTGTGAGCCACTGCCCAGCCTGCTGGAGGTGAAGAATCATGTGCAGGTGTCCCTCAGCAAGCTGAACCCAGCTCACTCCCGGCTCCATGACCCACAGCCATACCCGGTACGTCCACCTCTTACTGGGTGCTGTTGGCCTGTACCCAGGAATCCCACCCACATGTGGTGCCCTGCCCAAACCCACAGTGGCTCCAACACAAAGCTGCAGCAGTAGGTGGTTGTGGGGACAGCACAATCACTGTCCCCTTCTGCTCCCATTGCCAGGTGGCCTTGACGGAGAGGTTGCACCATCTCCTCATTGAGCTGCGTCAAGCCAACCAATGACAAGGCCCCTACTCACCCCCTACTCTGCGCCCCACCGAGGGCCAGCTCTTCCTCCACCCTCTTCTGAAGACCGAGTGACTAACTGGGAATTAATGGTTCTAACGATGCTGCTGCATGGTGCTGACTGGAGGATCCTGCTGAAACTGGAAGAACAGCCTGAGGTCCCAGTAGCAAAGCTGGACACAGAAGGACTGTGCTGGTCAAGCTGGGAAGCAGTGATCCTGCCCTCATCTCCTTGGTGGCTCCACCAATCCTCTGCCTTCTGCTGTGTGCCCTCCTTGGTGGCCCTGCCAAACCTGGGCCTTCTGCCATGGTGGTGCTGTACTTTCTGTGGTGGCAACCCATGTCAGAGCTCCCAAGAGGCTGACCAAGAGCAAGCCTTGAGTGTGCAAGAAGGGTTTCCTACTGCGGAAGCCTACACTGTCCAACCCATGTCGTGTGGGATGTGTGTGGCAGATGGAGTTTGCTTCTCTGTGGCCACATCTCATCTCTTTCCTATCCAGGGGAGACCAGTTCCAGGTCAACACTAGCTCCAGGTTGACGCCTGTCCTCTATAGTCTTATGTTCATAGAAGACACGCACTAATTCCTCCCATTTTTCTTCATCCCACCCAAACAAAAACCCAAAGTAAAGGCCGTTACAGCCACATCCCATGTCCACCCCAGTCCTTCTAAACACCTGTTGCCTTCAGCTTGAACGTTTAATCCAGTGTTCTTCCACTTCACTTGAGGGTTTATTCCCCAGTGCGTTGTGCCTGCACATCCCCAGATGCCAATGGGGCAACTGTCTTGCACGCCCTCCCCAGAACAGCCACCGTTTAGATCTTTACATGTTAATGAGACCAAAAATCCCATAATTAAAAAAATCTTAATAAAGCATGGCCTGATGGGCTGTTCTAGAAATAAATCCCAACAGGCTGGAACTCCTTGCTCTGGGCACTGCATCACATTTGGCATTTTAAGAGGACAGTAACTTGAGGAACATGAGCTGTTTGCTACCAAACCTGACATTTTTTTTAGGGCAGAAGTACCAGAAACACAAAAGCCCAGCCCCACCCCTGAGTGGAGTTTGTCCTGAGTTCTTAGGAGAAAAGGAAACAGACCCAAGTATAAACCTGAAATAGTTGAGGAAGACTGAGATACCCCTCAGCTGCTGGTCCTTCAGCTTTGCCCACAACCACTCTGTGTGTCTCCATAGATGGAGACTTCACCACCTCTTGGGTAACCTCCATCTGTGCTTGTCACCCTCCCTGTGAAGAAGGGTGACCAGGGTCTCAGGTCCTGTTTCTGGATACAGAGAGATCAGGACTGTTGTCTTTGCACCCTCCCAACAGGTATTCATAGATACTGATGAGGTCTACCCTGAGCCTTTCCTTCTCCAGGATGAATAGCCCCAGCTACCTCAGCCTCTCCTCAGAGGAGAGATGCCCCATAACCTTCATGGCCTTCTGTTGGACACTCTTCATCTTTTGTGCTGGGGAGCTCAAAACTGGATCCAGGAATCCAGTCCTGAGCAGAGAAGGATCTCTGTTGACCCCATTCTGACAGACCAGGTTGCTGTTACCTTCTCTACCATGAGGATCTGGGTTCATTACACACCAGCTGTCCTTTGTGGCCACAAAGTAAGGGAGACACCAGAAAGCTACTACAGCCATCAAGACGTTGAGGCCCCAGTTTGGGTCACAACCCTACAGCAAGGATTGTAACCATGCCGTTACCATGTGGCTGAAGCCAAAGCTACAGCCCCACACCACAGTTGTTGCCTTCAAGAGGGAAAAAAAATGGCCAGAGAGGAGGAGATGACAGCAACATATCTGGGTCTTCTGGATGTGTCTCTCAAGGTTTTGTTGTCCCACCAGTGCAATCTTGGACAAGTGTCCCACTTCCACCTGTCAGCAGAGAACACCCAGTCTGCAAATGCGTTTAACTTAGGGAACACCAGTTCCTGTGCTGGGACTCTACTGAAGAGATGGCAGAAAACACAGAGTGCTTTTTATTTCTCCACTTTTACCCTTGCAGTTCTGTCCTTGGTCTTTGGCAGAGATCTCAGAAGCAGGTGTGAAGGCAGGACAGTAAGTGCTGTGAGGTTAAACCACCCGATCATGTAGCGAAGACTTTGCAAAAGAAGAAGGGAAGCATTGTGAGATCACCTGCTGCTCTATCTCTCTTCTAGATTTGTTCTTACCATAAAATATTTTGAAAGCAGCTCAAGACATCCCTGTTGATCTCATAATCATAAGGGATGGTGGGTCAAAGTACCAGAACACAAGTGACGAAAACAATTCAGAGACCCAGACCTGAAGGAGAACCTTCATTCTGACCCATGCCAACCAAAAAACCAGGGCAGCAGCTCACAACTCCTGGTCTTCTCACTCCACGAGTCCACACGAGGGTGCCTCATGCAGGATGAGCCCACAGTTTCCTCCTGCTCTTTGTAAACCTGAAAGTAACTGCTTGTTCTCTGCTTCAGTGTTGGTCCTTGGCTTGGGAGAGGAGGAATGTTGGGGAGGACTTCTGAGGTAGGAGGAGATCACCTGAGGAGGAAGGAGGAGGGGAAGGGAAGGTAGAAAATGAGAATAGATTTGACTGTAAATACTTCAGAGTCCAGGTCTGCTGGAAGTACAGACTATGACTTGGTAAGACCAGGTAGAGAATCAAACACACTCAGAAAGGGTGACCTGGAGATCTTCAGACCAGATGCTGGAAGAGGTAGAAGTCCAAGCCCAATGCCTTCCCCAGTGACAAGCTGCAGGGTTGATCCAGGCTCACATTTCTCGACATTTCAAAGCTCTGCAGTGTCATTTGTAAAGTGCCATCTTCTTGCTCTGGTACATGTACATGTAGGCATCGCAGAAGAGCCGCTTGGCCACTCCATCCATGTCCCGAGGTTGCTCCAGGGCCAGTACAGCCAGCGGTAAGTTCAGGTATTTGGCAACTTCAGGGCACAGCGTTACCATGGGAATGTTAAAGCCGTTTTCATCACCTAACCCGGGAAGAAGAAGAAAAGTCCAAACCGGGTCCCAAGGGACAAATAAACACCTAACAAGTGCAAGCAGACACCACCACACTGGACAGTAGTGTACTGAGAGAACTGGGGGCCAACAAGTGAGGAAGAACCAGGAGAATGGTCCTCACCCGCATGGCAACTGGTGCCAGCTGAACTTGCATGAGCTTGCCCTGGCCGTACTCTTCTCTGGGGTCTATTTAAGGGTCATTGTTGGAAGGATCATCTAGATTGAGGCTAAATGATGTAAGGAGTTTCAGGAGAAAAGGTGAACTGACCAGGTCTGCGTTACAGAGCCTTGCAGCTGCCCACCACGCAGCAATCCAAAGGTCCAAGCCCACCACCACGTCCTCACCATGCCTGTCGGCCATGCTGTCGAAGAACATCCAGTGCTCACTCTCAGGGCCGTATTTCACAAAGGAGACATAATGGCTGGTTTCGATGCAGAGCACTGCAAAGAGCTCCATCTTCTCACGAGGGACCTGCTGGCTGCCCTGGGGTTTCCGGCTGTGAAACCCTTCTGGGACATTCAGCCTCGTTGGTTTGTGCTCTTTGCGTCGGTAGTGGGAATGAACCTGAGGAAAAATTGGGGTGTTTTGGGGATTCAAGCTCATGTTGACCACCAAAGAGTATTTCAGTGAGGAGCCAAAGATACCAAAATACCTGTCTGGAGCAGAAGCTGCAGAACTGCTTCAGACCCATAGGTGCAAACACCTTGTCTTTGAAACACTCTGAACACTCCAAGGTTGCGAGGTCACCGCACAGGCAGCACTCCCTGGGACCTGGGGGGGCAACAGGAGTGAGAGGATGTGTCTTCTCACTTGCAAATCCAACCCATTCTGCCAAAACTGGTGTTTGGGGAAGAAGAATCCCACCATGATCCCTGCTCACAACCCAGGAAGAGGTTCACCCCTGCCCAACAACTTACTGTCAAGCAGCAGATCCGTTATATCGAGCTCCAAGGAAGGGATGATTTTGCTGAACATTTTATATTCCTTCCCGAAACGCGGCATTTGGATAATGAAGCAAGAAGGGATCTGGGAAAAGAAAGGGGAACAAGTCATCCCACCAGAGTGACTTGCCCCTGGGAGTGAAGACTTTCTGCTCCGATTATTCACAAGACAAAGTGGCAACAGGGAAAGCAAAGCCCTCTTCCCAGGTCCTTCTCAGATTCCTCAAGACCTCACTTCTGTGGCTCTGTCCTGCTGCTTTGCAGAGCTGGATTCTAAGACTAGACCCACCGCACTCACAGGGTTGCTGGAAGAAGCAAGGAAGAGGCAGGAGGTAGCAGCATAGATGGAAGGTAGCTGGGCTCACCTCCACTAGCTTCAGATCAGAGGACAGGAAGGAGTGTTCCACTAACTGCTGCACATCAGGAACCACCAGATCCTCCTGTTTGTCCATAAATATCTGGTAGCAGTAACAGTCCTGCTCCTGGCCTCCTGACCTGCAAGGAGTCATCATGCAGCTTGTTTAGGTAGTGCCACAACACTTGAGCTTCCAGAGGACAAAATGGGTTTGTCCCACTAGAGCTTCTGGGCCCAAGGTACCAAGGGCTGCTTGGTGCAATGTTGACATGAAGCACTTTTTTCACTAGGAAATACTAACCATGTGCCATGAGGAGACAACTACTATTGTCTGGGGCACCTCATACAAGAAAGACATTGAGGTGATGGGAGTACATCCAGAGAAGAGTAACAAGGTTGGGCAAGGGTCTGGAGAACAAACCTGAGGGAGCTGGGGCTGGTTAATCTGAAGAAAAGGAGGCTGAGGGAGACCTTACTGCTGTCTACAACAACCTGAAAGGAGGTTGGAAAGAGGTGGATGTTGGTCTCTTCTCACAAGTAACAACCAGTAGAACAAGAGGAAACGGCCTCCAGTTGCGTATCAGGAAAAACATTTTCATGGAAAGGGTCACCAGGCCTTGGAACAGGCTGCCCAGGCAGGGGGTTGAATCACCACCCCTGGACATGTTTAAAACTCGTGGAGATTTGGAGCTGAGGGAGAGGGTTTAGGGCTGGGGACAGTGGGGTTCATGGTTGAACTCAAGGAGCTTGAAGGTCTTTTCCAACCTAAAGGACACCATGATTCTCTGATTCAGTCTCATTACCCCTCCTATAACCAAAACTAAGTTTTCCCTCAGGTATTTCAGGGCCTGAGAATCTTCCAGCACACTAAGACCTGTAAGACAATTTGATGCCATTTGAAGTCGCCTGTACTATCAAACTCTTCAGGTGACAGATCTGTTTGTAACAGCCCACAGAAAAGCCAGAGAGCAGAACAAGGTGTGTTCAAGACGTCAGATCTCCCCTAACACCCCAAGAAAGGATTTCCTTCAGATGACCCTCTGCAGGGAAGCTGCAGCACAGAGCAGTCTTTGTGCTCAGCCTTTCCGAGCACTCCCCAATTCAACAGCTTGACTGACGTCTCCACAAAAGGAGCACGGAAACTGAAACAATCCCCCTTTCTCTGCTCTTCAACAGTGCAGTTATTTTTTGCTTCCTTCAGCCTCTCATCCTCTTTTGTAGGGCCCCGAAAAGAAATGAAATCTTGGAGCACATCCATGGACTCCCTGTATGAGAGGCTACAGGACCCGAGCCAAGCTCGACAGTCTGGACACAGCCCAGCAGCATCCAAAGGTTGTCAAACACCGCTGGCACTGCACCAAAGCTGGTCGCTGTGTTTCTCAAATCACTGCTGAGTCTCCCCAGAGTGTGACACAAGGGAGTTTATCAGTGTTTTCTGAGGTGGGCACCTTCAGGGGTTGAGGCGCCTCCTGCACGTGTTGCCTGGGACAATATCACAATGCAGAAGATCACGCGGAGAGAGAGGGGCCGCACACGGAGCTGTGCTGCCAAAGCCTCCATGGAACAGTGTAAGTAACACCCGGTGACTGTGAGGGGAATAACTAATGAGCCTGGCTCAGGAAATTGTTGTTGCTAAGATATGGAAACTTACTGCAGTCTCAAGAGTGGTTCTATCCCCAGGATCTGGTGCATGATGAGATTGAGAAACTCCTCAGGATCTAGAAGGTGAGCAAAAAGCACAGGTCACACCAGGAAGGCAAAAGGTGCCTCAAGCAACTTAGCAGAAGTCAAGCAGAGCAATAAATCAAGCTGGATTCACACAGGGACATCGGGGACGGTGTAAATCAAGGAATAAACATCAAAGGAATTGGCTTTGTTTGCGTTCTGCGCATCCAGATGTTCTTTGCCCCTCTTTCTATCAGGCATCAGGACAAATTTCAGCTGAAAGCAGAATTTTAAAAGCCAGAAGTGTTTCACGTGTGTGTTTTCACATAAAAGGAACGGCAGAGTGGGCATTGACATGAAGGGCCTGCGAGAAGCACATGCGTGAATTGAGTTTGGAGTTGAGTTGTGAGCCTGGTGCCTGGATGAGGCAGCAGGTATCAGAGCAGCCCAGAGAGGCTGTTACCTTTCTCAGCATTGGTAAAGCTTGAACACTGGCCCTTTTCCGTGAGCTGCTCCCTGAGGTGCATCACACTGCCAGCCCTGACGAAGCCAGTCCTAGAAAGAAGCAGATGACCTCTCCAGTGTATTTAAGTGATGGAATCACAGATTGGTTTGGGTTGGAAGAGACCTTTCAAAGCTCATCTAGTCCAACCCTATAGTGAGCAGGGACATCTTCAACTACAGTAGGTTGCTCAGAGCCCCACGGTCCAACCTGCCCAGGGATGGAGCTTGTCCCACCTCTCTGAACAACCTGGGCCAGGTGCTCCTCACCCTCAGTGTAACAAATGTTTTCCTTGTATTTGTGCTGAATCTCCCTCTCAGCATCACAGAAAGCCCCAGGGTTGTATTTCTGCAGCCAGTGCCACAGCACTGGAAGACGGACCCCAATATGGAGACCTTTGGCTGTAGCTGGCCAGAGAAACCCTCTAGGTAACCCTTTCCCTTGGTGACAGGCACCGTCTAGCCGGGCAGCGGAGAACATACGAAAGCACATGGGGTGACTTCCACCAGGATTCCCACAGGCTCTACTCACTTTCGGAGGGGATTAACAATCTCCTCTCGCAGAATTCTCTGGACGTTCCTGTCGCACACTGGGAAGGGCTTGAAGAGCATGGAGTCCAACACAGATGTACAGGAGAAGAGGCTGTGTAAAGAGCAGGATGGGTGTAAGTCTGATGGGTCTACAGGAAAAGTTAAGACCTGGCGACAGTTGGTGGCATTTCATTTTCAACAGTCCATGCAAGCAGTCACAGAAAGGTGAGTGATGGCGTGTCAGACCACTCCTGGTTTACCCAACACTGGTAGTCAGCAAAGGAACAGCTCAGAGAGAATGAAATCTTGTGCTTTGCAGCCAAAGCTGCTCAGGCACGGGGCACCACTAGGTCTTTTCCTCTCCAAACAGTGAAGCTGGGACCTCCTGGGTGGTTTATTTGGGATGTTTCCAGACTTTACCTCCAGTGACAGAGTCAGCACAGTCTGAGTTCAGAGAACTAGGATATCTCATCATCCTGCATGACAGACACATGGGAAACCTCAGGTATTCCTGAGGGGCATTTCAGGACCTAAGAATCTACCACTATAGGAAGGAGAAGAAAAAGCAGGAATCACTGAGGCTGTATCTCCACACAGTTTCATTTTGCTTTGTACTGGGTAGGTTTCCAGCCACCTCAGAAGTCAAATCCTGCAGCTTAGGGCTCTGACCAATTAAACAGAAGACTCAGTAAATGAATGGCAGCCCCAACAAGGTGCTCACCTGAAGAGAGCTGCATCCATATAGCAGGAATTACAGTGGCCTTGGATCCCCTTCATCCGCCCTTGCAGGACACGAACCGCTGCCTCATTACTGAGGGGTGGAACACTCACTGGACTCTGTGGAAGAAGTTCTCCTCCTGCATGAGAGCCAGTAAGAGCAGCTCCCATTAGCTCCCACCTTGTCTGGCTCAGCCCTGCCCTTCCCTTACCCCTGAAGTTCCTCTTCAGAATCAGCACCATGCTGCTCCTACCAGGACTCAGTCATGTTGTGATTAAGATTTGCCTCTAGTCATTCATCTACTGGAAATGGAGAAGAAACCGAACCGTCTCTTCTTCACCACCATTATGGTGCCTGGTTTGTGCTTGTACAACATTTAAGATGTTAGTGGGCAGGTGCTGATGGACAAGAAGCTCAACAGAAGCAAGCGACAGGAACGTCTCTGTCCTTTCTCCATGCTTGTGTCACCAAGGTCTCATTTTTAGAGCCACTCCCACAAGGTTGTGTTGGTCTACATCATTCCGGTAATAAATTATTGACCATCTCCCTGTAAATATTACAGGGAGTGGCTGAGAGAGCTGGGGTTGTTCAGTCTGGAGAAAATGAGGTTGAGAAGAGACCTTGTTGCTCTCTACAACTACCTGAAAGGAGGTTGTAGACTGGAACAGTTTGCCCAAGGAAAGAGCTGAGTCGCCGTCTCTGGAGGTGTTTAAGAGAAGGACAGATGTCATGGTGGGGGGGCTTTGTTTTGGTGATGGTGATAGGGCTAGGAAAAGGTTGGACTCAGTGATCTTGAAGGTCTCTTCCAGCCGAAACTATTCTAAGATTGGAAGAGTCCTACAAGAGCATCCAATTCAACCACCAACCCAACCTCACCCTGCCCACTAAATCTTCTCTCCCAAGTCCCTAGTGACAGAACAAGAAAAAACGGTGTCAAGTTGAGCCAGGGGAGGTTTAGATTTGACATTAGAAAAAACTCCTTCACTAGAACAGTGGTGAAGTATTGGAACAGGCTGCCCAGGTAGATGGCAGAGTTGCTGCCCCTGGAGATATTCAAAGAACTAGTAGCTGTGGTCCTGGGGGATATGATTTAGTGGGCAGGGTGGGTTTGGGTTGATGGTTGAACTGGATGAGCTTGTGGGACTCTTCCAATCTTAGAACAGTTTCGGCTGAGACCTTCAAGATCATGAAGTCCAACCTTTTCCTAGCCCTATCACCACCACCAAAACACATCCCCCACCATAACATCTATCCTTCTCTTAAACACCTCCAGAGATGGTGACTCAACCCCCTCCTTGGGCAGGCTGCTCCAGTGCCTGACAACCCTTTCAGTAAAGAAATTTCTCCTGACATCCAACCTGGAACGTCCCCTAGCACAGCGTAAGGCCATTTCCTCTAGTTCTATCACTGGCCACTAGAGAGAACAGACCAACCCCGGCTTCTCTACAACCTCCTTTCAAGTAGTGTAGAGAGCACTAAGGTCTCCCCTCAATCTCTTCCCCAGGCTAAACAGCCTCAGCTCCCTCAGCCATTCCTCACACAACACCTGTTCCAAATCCTTCACTGGCTTGGTAGCTGCCTCTGTCCCCTCTCCAGCCCTTCAATGCTCCTCTTGTGGTGACAGACTCAAAACTGGACATAGGACTCAAGATGTGGCCTCATCAAAGCCAAGAGAGGGGAATGATCCCCTCCTGCCTCCTGCTTGACAGTTTCTAATACAGACCAGGATGCCATTGGCCTTCTTGGCCACCTGGGCACACTACTGGCTCATATTCAGCCACCTGTCAATTAGAACCCACAGATCCTTTTCTGCTGGACTTCCCCAAACCTGTAGTGTTGCATGGGACTGTTGCAAGCCAAGAGCAGTCAGTTCCTCTAGGAGAGTGCTGTGGGCAACAGTGTCAAATGCCTCACTAAAGCCAAGGCAGGTAACATCCTCAGCCTCTTCTTCATCCAACAAGTGGGTTACCCTGTCATCAGGAGATCAGGTTTGTTAAACAGGACCTACCCTTCATAAACCCATGCTGACTGGGGTTGATCACCTGGTTATCCTGCATGCAAGGCATACTGCAATACAGGATGATCTGCTCCATCGGTTTTCCTAGAACTGAAGTCAAACTAACAGGCCTGTCGTTTCCTGGATAATCCTACCACCCCTTCTTATAGATGGGTGATGTACTGGCTGATTTCCAGTCAGCTGGGACCTCCCAGTCTGCCAAGACTGCTAATAAATGATGGACAGTGGTTTGGTGAAAACCTCTGCCAACTCTTTCAGCGCTCCATCTGGTCCCATAGATTTGTGGACATCAATGTGGAACAGAATAATTCTATGATTTTATTATTATCACAGCAACCTCAGCCTCCTTAAAACTGAGATCTTGTGGAACCCAGAAATAAAGCAAAGGACATTAAACTGCTAATTAAGACAGTGAGGACGAGGTTTCTCCATCTCCCTTCTCCCTTACTGTAATCTAGGAGGCTCATCTCGCCGTCACAGCAGCTCTGGAAGCGAACATCAGGTTGGCAGGACTGCAGCTTCACGAAGATCCCACGCTTCGGAGCACAGTGGAAGTAGTATTTGCCCAGCCATTCACCGGCAGTGACCCCCTTGTCTTCATCCTGGGAAAAGAGCATCAACAACGATGATTCTGTGGTGACTAACGTGAGATAGGATCCTCCACATGGCTGCTGGGTACAGGCTCAATCCCCTTTTGTTGACTTGTTTCATTTATTCTGGTTATGTTTGGGATTTACTGATGCTGGATTCATGTTTATTCCATCCCATGTTCCAATAATATTGCTCTAAAACAATCACAGACTGGTGGAGGTTCAAAGGAACCTCTGATAATCAGGTAGTTCCACCAATTTGCCAGACCAGGGTCACCGGAGCTGGCTGCCCAGGATGGTACCCAACTGCGTTTGGAATCTCTCCAGAGGATGAGACTCCTCAACCTCTCTGGGCAGCCTCTGCCAGGGCTCTACCACCCTCAGAGTCAAGAAGTTTCCCCTCACGTTCAGATGTAACTTTCCATGGTCTAGTTTGTGCCCTGTCACTGGGGACCACTGAGAGGAGACAAGGCCCATCCTCCTGACCCCCATCCTTGATCAGCATCAGTCAGACCCCTCTCAGCTTGCTCCTCCCTAGTTGAACAGCCCCAGGGCTCTCAGCCTTTCCTTGGCAGAGCTGCTCCAGTTCCTCTCAGCATCCCTGGCCTCACTCCAGTAATTCCTTGTCCCTCTTGAACGGGGGCACCTCACAACTGGACAGATGACTCCAGATGTGGCCTCCTCAGGGCATAACCAAGTTGAGGAGAACCTCCCTTGACCTGCTGGTCAAACTGTTCCTCAGGCACCTCAGGAGACTATTGATCTTCTTGGCCACAAGAGGTCATTGCTGGCTCCTGGGGGACTGATTGCCCACCAGCCCACCCAGGTCCTTCTCCACAGAGCTGCTTCCCAGGTCAACCCCAAATCTCTGCTAGTGCTGGGGGTTATTCTTCCCTAGGGGCAGGACCTTACACTTGCCCTCGCTGAACTTCACTTGGTTCCTCTCTACCCAACTCTCCAGCCTGACCAGCTCTCGCTGAAGGACAGCAGAGCCTGCTGGTATGTCTGCTTCTCCTCCCCATACTGCATCATCAGCAAAGTGGCTGAGGAGACACTCTGTCCCTTCTTCCAGGTCACTGATGATTATGAGAAGACCAAATCAATGCTTGTAATCATCCCCAGGCTCTTCTCCCCAGCCTAAGGGCAAACACAATTCTATGCTTGACCTCATGGTTCAGCTCTGACACATCAGAGGCCCAGGTCAGCCATAAGTTGAAGGTCTTCAAAGAGAAGAGCAACCAAGACCTACTCATTCCAATGCACCTCCTCACCCCACAGGAAACCCTTTGCTCCTTACCAGTTCAATTCCTGCCATTTTGTGCTTAATTTGGGGCAGGTAACCCAACCAGCGGATGATTCCAGAAACCTGATTTCCCTTGTCCAAGGTGATCTGGACCATGGAGTTCACTTCCAGGGCCGAACTCCCACTTTCGCACACCTTACCGCTGTCACTTCTCTCTTGTTTCATTTGGTTTGGGTGTCCCAAGCCCATGTCAGATTCAAATGATGGAAGCAAACCTGGTGGGCAATAAAAAAACCATCAGGAAATCAACACCTAACGACAGACATCTCTAGATCTTCATCTCATACCAGGTCTCTCTTGAAATTATAGACCACGGGGACAAGTTGAGGCTGAGCACCAGACACATAAGGTGTAATTCCCAGTCATATGGTCAAACTGGTCTAACAGGATGAGAGGGGATGATCCTGTGCCTTGTTTTCTCACTGAACGCTGCAAACTCCAGCCTCTCACTGGAGCTAGTCCAGCCCCTTCTCAGAGCCATTCTGGACCACCAAAGTGGCAGTAGGGAGGTTACTTCCAAATTACTGCCCTTGGGCTGGCCCTAGCTGTTTGATGGCAGCAGAGAGGTTCCACTCTGATGACTCAAACCATTCTGAGTTTGGCTGGCATGAGGATGAGGTTCTTACTCCATCTTCTACAGATAATTAAAGACTTTTTAACCAGTGGTGCCTTCTCTCCTAGGAAAGAATTTTACTTGGTTCCACAGACCTTCTCTACCTCCTGATCTAGGTGGGACTAGCTGAAGGTTTTGTTGGACATTTAGCTCAGCAGAAGGAGGCAGAGAAGAAATAAAATCCCCCAGAATGAACACAGGGCAGATACTTCTAATGGTAACCTACTTGGCAAACTTTCCTTCACCACCAAATCCATAGGGATTTCCCGGAAAATGTCAGTTGTTCCTTCTTCTTCCTGAAAGGAGAAGAAAAAACAAAATCTACCCAATTAATCCACAGAAAACTTTAGGTTGGAAAAGATCTTTAAAACCTTTAATTTTCTATTCCAGGATTTCCTGGAATATAAAATTATTCAGGAGCTGGAAAAACTTCCATAGAACCTCACTGACCCCTTTGGACATTCCTTCTACTTCTCTTTAATGTCCCACCAAGACATAGTTTGAGGTTTTTTTTAAATATCCCCCAAACCCCAAGAAAAGGCAATGAAGCTGCTCTTACTGGACAAACTTTAACGAACCATTGGCTTCCGTCTTTATAAACTGTCATCGCGATTCCTTTGGTAAGGACTTCATCCACATAGAAGCTGACAGCGTCTCCCACTTTCACAGGAACCCCCTCCTCCGGGTCCACTTTTTGCTTGTGCTTCACATAGTCATCGTCTGGCACAGGAATAAACTGGATTCTGCAGAAGGGCAGGAAGATCCCACAGTTCCGTTTACACTTGAAATACTCAGTGCCATGATAGGACCCATCACTGTGCCCTCGTTTTTCACCCTCGCCCTGAGAACACACCAGAAACACAATTTACCTACAGAAAACATTAAGGGAAAACAAATCCCTTCCTTTCTCAGCAACTGTACCTGTAGCTCCACCCCAAAGAAGAACGGTGACAACACAGCCGAGGTGGTTTTGTAGATGCTCCCGATGTAGCGGATGACACCAGGAAAATGCTGCCGGTCCACCTCCACCACCACTGTCTGGCCTGGTGCAGCCTGCATTGCTGCTTCAAGGCTCAACCACTCCAAGAAGCAGCTCAAGCGTTCTGTGTGGCTGCTGACAGCCAGGAGGAATGCAGCTGCCTTCTCAAGAACAGGCTGCAGGATTTCTGTATTAACCGTGACAGTGGAGCTGTCATCCAGCATGATGACCCTCAAGAAGCAAGACGGGGGCCTGTCGTCGGAGATGTTGTGCAGGTAACTTCTCTCGCTGCAGAAGCACATATTACCAGCTGGGAAGTACTTGTTGCCGTAGGTACAGTCTTCCGTCAGGATGTAGTAGCAGTTCCCATCCTCTGCTGAAGGAAGGAGGTTGGTCATCATCCTTCTCCTGGGTGATGAGAAAAGAGAAAGTCACAGCAGTGGAGACAGGGTATTGCAGGTTCTCAGATGAGTTCAGCTTGGAAGAGGTCTGGAGACCAACCCTACAGGTTTGCTCAAAGCCTCATCCAGCTGAGCTTTGAGCATCTCCAGTGAGAGATCCCCCAGTGTTTAATCACTCTTATACTGGAAAAAAAAACCACCTAACCAAGGTTTTCCGTGTTCTTATTTGTCCCCATGACCTGCTGTCTCCTCACTGTGCCTCCACAGGATGAGTCTGGCTCCATCTTCACTACTAAACCATCCCAGTAAGAAGCTGCAGAGAGCAGCATCTCACCTGCCCGGTTCTCTGCAACACCAGAATGGCCTCGTTAAATTTCACCCCCTGATTTTCTTCCCAGAACTCACTTGTAGGAGTGGGGCAAAGGCTAAATTCTGCTTTTTTAGAAATTCTCAAAGCACTGGTGCTCTAGTCTGGACAGAACTGACTGGTCCAACCTGGCCGATATAGAGAAAATAAGAGATGCACTTGTAAGAAGCTGTGGAGGAAATTAAGGAAGAAAGACCTCCAATATGGGCTGCTGGAGAGAGGTTTCTTAAAAGATCTGAGTGGTTGGAAGAGGAAATGAGAAGATGCAATGAAGGGAAGTAGAAACACACTCAAGACTTTGTGGCAGGAAGCACAAATTTAGCTGCTGGCAAGAACAGCCAGGCAGGCTAGGAGGAAAGTGTAGGCAGAAAGGGCTTTGTAGAGCTCAAGGGAGGATTCCAGAGGCCTTCACTGGAGATTTGGATTGACAGACCTTGTTTCCTTCAAGCAAAGGCTTGAAATTCCATGATTAATGAAGGAGAGAATTAATGGATAAGACTGTGTCCCAAACTCCCTTCCTGTTCAGTCTTCCATTTTCAGGACCTTGGGTTGTTTTTATTTGGTTGGGTTTTTTTATTTTAAAGTTTTCTCTCCACAAGGAATGTGATGACCCCCTTTGTGCTTGAAATGCTGTCAAACGATGAAAACCAGACTCCAACACACTTCCCGTAAAAAAACCCCCCAAACTAAGCCATTTTCCTCATTAACAATCTGAGAATAAAATGCTTTTATTGTTGAAAACCCAAAAATGACCCATTTTTCTTGTCAAAATTCCCTAAAGAAACTGCTTTACTTGCCAACCCCCCAATCAACCATTTTCCTCATCATAAACCTCCCAAATCAACTATCTTCCTTATAAAATAACCCCAAATTCAACCATTTTCCTCACAAAACCCTCCCAAACCAACCATTTTTCTCATCAAAACTCCCAAAAGAAACCATTTGCCTTACAAAAAACCCCAAATAAACTATTTTCTTTATAAAAAAAAAACCCCGGATGAACGATTTTCCTCATCAAAAAAAGAAAACAAACCCTTTTCCTCATCAACACTCCCCCACCCCCAATCAACGATTATCCCCAGCAAACTTCACAAAACAAACCATCTCTAACCCAGCCCAGAGGCCTTTCCCTCTCGATTCAGCAGTGACGAGGCCCAGCTGCCGCCTTTCAGCCTGCTGGATGGCCCTGGAAAGGGCCAATTAATTGAAATTAAAGCGAAATTAACGCGGCGGGTGGCGGCTGGGCAGGAGGCGCAGTCGCAGGGGTCTTTCTCTGCGCTGGGAGGGTCACGGGCGACGCTGTGGGCCCAACAGGGGAGGGCATAGGGAATTCCCCCCGGCTCTCACCTCCTCAGGGGCCGTTGTCGCCGCCGCCACCACCACCGAAACGCCGCCGGTCGCGGCCCACAGCTGCTCCGCCAGCGCCGGTACTTCCGGCCCGGCCCTGCTCAGCCAATGGGGAGAGGAGGGCTGTGATGCAGCAGCCAATGAGGAACAAGGGGTGGAACGAAGGGGCGGGGAATGCCGCTGCTCCGCCCTCTGCTGGGTCACTGCGCAGATGGCGGGAACGGGGGTGACCGGAGGAAAAGGGGTGCGGTGGCCTGTGACCCCAATGGGCTGTTACTCTATGGTCTGGGACTCCACGGCCTATTGCCCATGGCTTGTGATCCCATGGATCATGATCCCCAGTTCTGTGTCCCTATAGCCCTGTGACCCCATGGCGTGTGTCCCCATGGCCTGTGACCCCATGAACGTGTGTCCCCATGGCTTGAGTCCCTATGGACTGTGACCCCATAAATATGCAGCCCCATGACCCCATCCATGCCCTCATGTTCTATGTCCCCATATCCCTCTGATGCCTTAACCCCATAGCTCTGTGTCCCCATGTCCCTTTGACCCTTTATCCCCACAGCCTCATGTCTCTGTTCCCAGTGTCCTCATTACCCTGTGTCCTATGTCGCCCCTTTGTCCCTGCATTCCCACAGCTATATGTCCCAATGTCCCTGTGACCCCATGTCCCCATAGCCATTTGTTTCTTTCTTGAAAGATGTCCTCAAATAATAATTGGTTGTTGTAGAAGCAGATCCTTCCTCTCTGTACAAACTGTGGTGTTAAGGTCTATAGAGGTGGACTTTGTAGAGTAGGGGTCACAGTTGGACTCGATGATCCCAAGGGTCTTTTCCAACCTGAATGATTCTGTGACTTCCATGTCCCCATGGCCCTGTATCCCACACATCACATAGGGACCAGGGTGTTACACTGGATCTGGGGTGACCACCCATCCCGAGCTGGGGAGGGGACAGTAGATGGTGGCAGAGGAGTATAAATATTGGCTAAATAGATTTATTTTTCATAAAAAGAATACACAGAGCACCCCACCCCACCGGGACACCTCGACCCCAGGGGACACCCCAATATGTCCCCAGTCACTGCCCCACTGGGCACCACCTCCTTGTTCCCAGGGTTTCGTGGCACCTCAAGGACATCCCTACCGCTCTGGTACCACCCTGCCTTGTAGGGCACCCCAAGACCTGGTCTGCTCCCTCATGCCCACATTGGGGACATCTCTGGGCATTTTGGGGTCCCCCCACTCTGTGCCCTGTGGCTGGTCAGAACCCCCTGTCCCACCCTGTGCCATATTTACATGCTGGATAGAAGAAAATACAGATATTTATAGAGGGAGAGGGGCAAAAAGACCCCCTGAACCCCCTCAAAGTCTCCCCCTGCATCCCTAGATTGGAAGTGGCTGGTCCTGCCCCATCCTGGGCCAGCTGGATGCCAGTGCCTCTGTTTCCCCATCAGTCACAGGGCTTGTCACACCCCCTTGCCATGGGATGGTGGGGCATAGAGGATGGAGGGGGGTGAAGAGAAGCCATGGTGTCCACCCTAGTGGGGCCAGGGACCTAGCCATGAGCCCCAGGGGCCGTGGGACGAAGCTGGAGGTGCCCACCTCCTGCCTCACGCCTACGGAGAGACGTCACCGGCAGAGCAACCCCAGGTTCTGTTGAGCCCCACATCTGTCATCTCTGGGGGTCCGGATTTGGCCACCCCACCTCCCATGGCGGGTAAAGTCCACAGCAGGCTGGTGGCCTCTGGTCCATCCAGCTCAGCTGCGTTTGGTCACCATCTGCCGGTCCCTCTTCTTCTTCTCCATCAACCTGGTGGGAAGGGAGGTTGGTGGCCTTTAAGATCCTATTAAGAGGGACCTTCTGAAGCTATGGAGAAGGGACACTCACTTGCGGTTGCGGACTTCAGTGAGTTCCATGAGCCGCTCCTGGGCTGCCCGGAGCTCGTCAAGGCGCTGTTGGTAGCGGGAGTCACAGCCGTTGGTTCGCTCGTAGCTGGAGACCTGGCTGGAGAGCTCGCTGGCGCGGTCCCGCAGCTGCTGGATGGACGAGTAGAGGTTCTCCTCATCTTCTTCCTGCCTCAACACAAGGTTATGAACACAAGGGGATGGACAGGGTACCTGAAGGTGCTGTTTCTCCTTCTATGGCTGGGGAAACTGAGGCATGGGGCTTCTCAAGTTGTCTGGACCACCTGCCTTGGCGTTAATGATCTCGATGTGGATGAGGAGGGCAGCCAGCTCCAGGTCCTCAGTGTAGCTGTTCTTCAGTGGCACTGACCGGTAGCCTGGACACATCATGACATGAGTTCAGCCCCTTGGCAGGGTCTGAGCCCCTTGTCATGGACAGATCTCCAAGATGATGATGAGGATTGCATGGAGGTTGGACTGGATGACTTTTACATTCCCTTCTCACCAAACTGATTTTGATGATGATGGTGGTGGTGGTGGTGTGGATAGAAGGACTATACCTGTCTTGAGGCCTTTCACGGGGAAGGTGGCCTGTGCCAAGAAGTTGGGGTCGCTGAACATGTCCTCCTCATACACCACGAAGCGGAGGAAGGCAAACTCGGGGTTATTGATGTCAAAGACAAACTGCTTGAAGAGCCAGACGGGGTTGAAACCATTGTCAGCTGTGAGAAGACAGCAGGGAAGGTCAAAATAGGGTTGGATGTATGGACATCACCAATGTGACACCAGCACCTTACTGGGAGATGTCCTTCCTCCACAAAACCCATCACCCTCAAGCCCAAGAGGACCCCAAAGGCCCTGAAGGCTTATCCTAGTGTCCCTGGGGCACAGGGGCTGGGTGGGATGGTCACCTAGGTGGACCCTCACCAACAACGTCCGTCTTGTTCTTGCTGTTGTCGTACTCGGAGCCGCAAACCTCAACCTCCACAAAGGGGCACACGATGCTCCTCCCGTTCTTGGGCAGGTGCCGGGCACCCAGGATCTGGAGGAAGAACATGAGGGTGAGGTCTGTGCATGTTTGGTGAGGAAGGGCTCCTCAAGCCAACACTGGAGCTCAGCTGGTTTGGCTTAGCTAGAATTAGCCACTTCAAACCTTATTTATGAGTGGGGAACCAGGTTTAGCTTGAACTTAGATGCATTTCTGAAATTATTGAAACTTTTCTTGGGGTCCCACTATGCTCAGGATGGGCAACTGTGGGGTTGTCCCCCAAGAGAAAATTATTCCATGTGCAGAGAAAGACCAACAAACCCATGAGATCATGGAATAACAAACTCCACAGAGCAGCTTGGTGACTCAAACGTGAAAACCACCCCCAGTTGACCCAAAACCAAGGAAGAAGTGAGTCTCCACCTTGATGGTGACCACCTTGAGGTGGATTTTCTGTCCTCTCTCACTTGCCTGCAGCTGGACGGTGATGGGCTCCACAATCTTCAGGCTATTCTTGTCAAAGGGGTCAAAGGTCTCATCCCTCATGATGTCAGGCTGCAAGACGTAGCCGCTGCGGCCACCGAGCATGAAAAGTGCCTGGTTCAGCTGCATTGGTTTGTCTGGGGTGGTGGGGAGAGAGGAGCTCTGAGCTATGGGGCTCAGAGCCCTTCTTGAGATCTTTGGGAAGGTTCTGCCCTGGCAAACCCCCAACCCTGGTTGAAGAAGCAATGTGGCTGGGTTTTGCATGAAGACCCCAGAACTTCAAGGAAGTGTCCCTATCTGGATGAGGACAAAGGTTGGAGGGATCATTCAAATCACCTCCAGCAAGAGAATCAAGGGCACAGCCATCAGGGGAAAGGATTTTGCGATGTTCTACACGGATGAACCCAACAACTAGCCCAGGAGCAGGATTTACCTGGTGTCTGGAAGTTGAGGGCCACAAGTTGACTACCACAGATCCACATGGGCAATGGGTCATAGTTGGAGGAGTCCAGGCGCTGCCCTTTGGGGTAGATGCGGCTGAGCTGGCGCCGGTTGTACTGCAGGAACTTCTTGCCTTTGCTGCGGTTGGCATATTTCTCTGCCTTGGTCTCCGGGAAGGAGGACATATCCCGGTAACAGGCCTTGTCTGTGCCGATCTCTGAAAGCACCAAGGTGGCCATCAGTGGAGAACATAGGATTCTCTAGTGGCCTAGGAGTGGCCCACTGTACCAAAGTGGTCATCAGTGGAGGACCAAGTGGTCATCAGTGCAGGATATGGCGTTCTCTTGTGGCCTGGGACTAGCCTACCACAACTTCTTGGTTCTCCCCACCCAACGCTGTCCATCCCCCTTCCTTCTCTAGCTCTTACTGTCCTCATCGAAGGGCACTGGGCGGCAATAGACAACCAGCTCGGACAGCTCCAGCGCGATCTTCTTCCTCCGCTCCATGATTTTCCCCTCCTGCATCTGCACAAAGGAAAAGAGGAGCTGAATGTTTCCCCACAGCCACCTCCTTCAGAGACATTGGGGACAATCCCTGAAAGATGGGACCATCCACTACCATCCTCTGTGCCCTAGTGCTACTCACCCTGGCATCAGCGTTCTGTGTGGCCTCTCGGATCTTGGCCACCCACTCGCTGAGTTCCTCCTGTGTGTCTGCAGCCACGTCCAGTGACTGGGCTGCGTGGGACATCTGCTGGGAATGGATGGTGAAGACAAATGGTTTGGAGCTCCTTCCGTCTTTGGAGATAACTATAAGGACATCAGAGGAGGGGCTTTACTTGAAGACATTCCCAACGGAAGGCTCTGTGGAGCAAACGAAACCTCAGCGGTCCTGCTCCTGGGTCCTGACCAGACCCTTCCCATAATAATTTGGACCTCCAAATTCCACCCAAATCAGACACATCCCTCCAAACTCAGCCTAGGACACTCACCAACATGGCAGGATGGGACATCGATGAAGCCCTTCAAGAAGTTTCCCAAGGGGCTGTTTTCTGATGACTGCAAGAGAAGAGAGAAAAGGGGGTGGTAGAGAAAACATGTGGGACTGAGCCTGGTACCCACCTCCAAGCTGGACAAATCCAAGCAAAAACAGTCAAAAGACACCCTCTCGGCATGTTCTGCCAGGACCAGGAGCATTCCTCAGGCTATGGATAAAGATTTGGGATGAAGCAGAACCAGGAGCATCCTCCAAGCTCTAGATAAGGGTCTGAGATTAAGCACAACTATGGGCATCCTCCAAGTTCTAAGATGAAGCAGGACCATGAGCATCCCCCAAGCTCTGGAAAAGGGTGTGAGTTGGCAGAAGGTGGAAGCACCTCAGGTTGCTTTGGCTCCAAGTGAGAGGAGATGGCACTCACAGCCTCATCCTGCTCCTGTGCTTGGCTGCTGACGATCTCCTCCACATAGTTGGCTGGGAACCAAAGCTGCTTCTTGCCCCCGTAGTCCCCCCGCCACCTGCAAGGGGTGATAGGATCAAGGCGAGCGGACAGATTTGTAGGGGGGGACAAGGGTGGTCATGCTGCATTGAACATTGGGAGCAGTTGGAGAAAGGGGACAGAGAGACAGAAAAGGAGGCAGTTAAAACCCGCCAGGGGATGCCCCAGGGTGGCCCCCTCCACCTCAATGCCTTGGTGATTCCCACCCAAGTGTCCTCACCAGCCGCCGTCCTGCTTGTCAACGTTGTGAATAATGGCTTGTTTGCAGAAGGACAGCTCGTCCTCCCGCTGTGCTTTGTAGTCATAGAGAGCCTTCACTGTGCACTGGGGCCACCGTGGAGAGAGAGACACGTGTCATGACCTAGGAATGCTGGTGCACACTACTGATCTCAGCTTCTCAAGCCCCCCATAGTGGAGCATTAGGGCTCCTGAAGGTCCAACAGCCCAAACAACCCAACAGCCTCCACAGCACTGAGATGTGTTAGAGAAGACAGTTAGAGGTGGTCTCGTAGGGACCTGTGGGGTTTTTCTTCTGGGTCACCAAATGGTTTTCCATGCTTCACTGAAGGGGTTAATCCCCACAGTTCCCAGAATAAAACCCTTAGTCTGGTCTTAGTTCTGCTGCAGAGGGACCGTTAAGATACAGCAGTGTTGGACTACGGGATTGTAGAAACACAAGGAAGGAACCTTGAGGTTCCAGTCCAGTCTTCTCAGGTCACTGGTGGGAGATGTGGTGGATCCTGAGGACCACCCAGCAGCCCCATCACAAAATCATCATAGCACAGCATCCCAGGGACACTAGTGCAGCTCCTTACCCTGGCCATCGGCATCTTGTTGGCCTCTACGTAGAAGTGGGGTGTCCGCACCTCGTACAAGGCTCCATAGTCCAGCTCCTGCAAGGAGAAACATCTGAGGGGGTCAACCATGTGTAGGCAGAGGCTACAAGGGGATGTGGTTGGCTACCACATGGGATGAAAAGATGGAGAAGGACCTAATGACACAGAGAAACTTGTTGCAAAAGATTTATGGTGGAGTTATAAATGTGGACAATGGCTGAGGAATGAGCTTGGCTGGTTCTGGCTGGGCTCCAACTAGGATGCTGGTGGAAACCTTCCCACCATGGTGGAACTTGCAACAGTGTTTGGTTGCCCATGGCACAGACCCCTTGTCTCCACTATTCCCAGCACTCACGGTGGTGCCCATCTTCTCCAGGGTCTCCTCGTTGATGGGGTAGCGCAGCTTCATCTTGCGGTACAGTGGGTGCTTTTCATAGTAGCTGATGAGGTCCACGAGGCTCTCAAACTCAGCTGAGCTGCCCAGCATGAAGTGTCGACCTTCTTGCTGAATGCGACAGTGCTTGATCTTCCCCTCCGCCCTGGGGTTAAGAGAATCAAGAAGGGGGTATGGGAGGGGTAACCAGACCTTGGTACATGGTAGGGATGTGCAGGAGGTGCTGTTCTGCTCCAGAAGAAAGCTGGGGGGATGTCTCCAACTGCATAACAGTGTCGCATCAAGGTCCTATTGTGCCAGCTTGCTGACCGCTTGCCACCCAACATGGAGTCACAACAGCCATGAGCCAAGCAATTCTCAGCTTGGCCAGCAATATGGGCCCCATCGCCAAGCTCAGCTGGTCTTGTGGTGGCCCCACTCACCGGAAGGAGATGGCATAGGAGTTGAGTTCACTGCGCTTGCGCACCAGAAAGGCTCCATCCCGCGGAACGCGCATCAGCATGTGCTCGGCCTGCAGACGTGTCAGGCTGGCATGGTACCACCTGCTCAGGCAAAACAGGGAGGTGGTGGACTTCACCAGCATCTCCGCACCCTGGGAGATCCCCAAGCACTTGCACCAGGGATCAAGGAGGTTGGTAGACCCCCCGCAAAGGGATGGAGATCCTCCTCACTCTTTGCTCTCATGGGCGTTGGGTTGGGGGACAGGGTCAGTGAGGCGCATCTCAAACTCGTTGCAGCGGAGCGGCACCTCGCGGTAATGGCAGATGAGGCTGTAGAGGCTGTCGAAGACCAGGTTGTCCGTCAGGTAGAACTTGGTGGCACCAGCCTCCTGCCTCGAGTGAATGCGGCAGTGCTGCACCCGGCTGGACCTCCTGCGGGAAAGAGGTAGGGGTGAGGGGAGACCTCATTGCCCACTACAACTTCCCTTCAGGTAGTTGTAGTGAGACGGGTGTTGGCCTCTTCTTCCTAATGACTAGCGACAGGACCAGAAGAAATGGGGTCAAGTTATCCCAGGGGAGGTTCAGATTGGATATTAGGAAAAACTTCTTCCCAGAATGAGTGGGGAGGCCCTGGAAGAGGCTGCCCAGGGACTGGAGGCACCATCCCTCAAGGTCTTCAGAAACAGGTAGACATGGTGTTTCAGGAGATAGTTTAGCGGTTAGGAGTTGTAGGGCAGAGCACTGGACTTGATGATCTTGAAAGTCTTTTCCAACCTTGATGATTCTAGGATTCTATGAATTCAAGTCCATGTCCCCACCATCCCACATCAGGCGGTCTGTACTCCCCCCCCAGAAAACCATCACAGCCACCAGGGCATCAAACCACAGGAGGGGCAACTCCTGCTGGGATGCCCCGACGGGCTTGAGGAAGGTGGGATCTTCCTACCAGAAGGAGAGTGTGTAGTCGCCCACGAAGGTCTCGCTCTCGCGCACCAGGAAGGTGCCGTCCTTGCCACCTGTCTCGGTGCAGTACTCATGCAGCAGCTTCTCAGCGATCTGCCGCCCATCACGGCCTCCTCCCAGCTTCCCGTGGAACCACTTCTCCGTGAAGTGCAGCTCATTGTTATTGAACTCCTAGAGGTTCACCCCAAATGACCATTGTCACCCTCTCAACCTCCTCAGAGAGTCCTCCCTACACTGTCCCGCCCCTCACGCACCTCTTTCTGCTCTACTTCCTCTTCATCTTCATTGAACTGGTAGCGAGACGTCTCCTCAGAGTAGTAGATCTTGTTGCTTGTCAGGACAAAATAGTGGGGGCTCCAGGTCTGGGAGGGAGAAAGAACATCACTAGGTTGGGGAGGATGAAGATATGGAGGGATGGGATTTGGAGACACCTGTTCCTGTCCCCTCCCATCCCCCACATGCTTTGGGTCTATATCCCATGGCCAACCAAAACCCCAGTGCTCATCTCAGTTTTACAGACTCAACTGCCATTGTCAGAGAGACACTTACATGGTCGATAGGGTCTTCAAGGTAGAGAATGCCATTCTTGATAGAGTTGCTGATGTCATTCTCTGAGTAACTGGCAGTAGAGACCTCCTCATACAGGTTCCCTTCAACTAGCTTCTTGTGCTGAAGAAAAGTGCAGGGAGAGGACCTCAGCAGTGGACATGGTGTCTCCATCATGCTGAGTTCCCATCCCTCTGGTCTCTCCTCCTGCAGGCCTTTTACCATCACTCCCTATTTCCCTTGACCATCTCTTGCAGTAGAACACTGGGGAGACTCGTGAACTTGAGTCCCAAGATGCAGGAGAACCACCATCCCTCCCAATACAACATGGTCTTCTTCATCCCTCCTGCAAAGTGGTGCTCTGGGGTGGCACCCACCTTAATTAGGATCTTCTTTTTGAGCTGGGTAGGTGAGGGCAACTCGTCAGCATTGATATCTACTGGCTTGGTTAGCAGCATGTCTCCAAAGACCTTCTTGAAGTGCGAGGCCATGTTCCTCTGCTGGACAATGCTGCAGTGGTCTTCAATGGAGAGGATAACAGGGAACCTAGAAGAAGCAGGTGGTCTTGAATGAAGGTGAAGTAGAGGTAGCTGGTCTGAATTTGGGTGTTGTAGGGCTGGGGCTTACTCAGAGGTGACAAATGCATGCTCCTTGATGGTGTGCAGCACATCCAGGAACTTGATCTTGGAGGTGAGCGTGTGGCCGTGGTAGATGATGGGAAGATCATCTGGGCCATCCCAGCAGTCCACTGAGCAGGGAGACACCTTGGTTAACCCATGGTGGTCACTAACTGCATGCCGGGGACCCTGTTTTTGAGCCCTCAAACACCATGGAAGACCTCCCCATCCCAATGACATGGTGCAGGGGCAGGGAATGGTCTGTCTGGTGCGACATGAGGTGTTGAGTGAGGGTCAGGAGCTCGATGAAGAGCTGTGGGGACTCACACTCAATGCAGCGGCAGCCCATACGCAGGCAGCGGGCGTAGGCCTCCAGAGAGGACTCACTGGAGAACTGGTCCCCCGTCAGATACCTGCAGAGGGAAGAGAGGGACTGTCAGTGGCCAAGGCTGCCCCAGTCAAGATGATGGGACGCTTCCGATTGTCTCCAAGGAGACCCCAGCCTGTCCTTACGTATTGTGGGAGGAGGAGATCCAGTACTGGGACAGGGGATGGTTCATCTCCTCGGGCAACACGCGTTCATACTTTGCATCCATCACCATGTTCTCCTTGGAGAAGAGGTATGTGAGGAACTGGGAGGAGGAAAACAGAGAGGTCAGAGTCTGACAGTGGTGGGAAAGAGCCCCCTGGGTGGGTGCTCCATGGCACCACCCACCTCATCCAGCTGGAAGGAGGGGTCTGCCACTTCATTGGAGCCCTCCTTGAGGTAGGTGCACATGTAGTCCCGCACCATGCCCACATCACTGGCCCAGGCTTCCTAGGGAACAAACATGGCTGCTGTTACAGGAGGAACCAGGGTATCCCATGGAGGTCCCCTAGGTTGGGGCTAAGAGGGATGTCATTGGGGGTCTCCAAGAGCACTCACCTTCTGGTCATGCAGCAGAAACTTCTGGAAGTCATAGAGGGAGATCTGGCACAGCTCAGGGCGGTCCACATTCCTGGGACATGGAGTGTCCATCAGTGAGAACCAGGAGCACAGGTTGGGATAGACCCCTGGGCAGGGGGAAGGCTGCCAGCATCCACCTCAATCTCAACCTCTCTAGCTCAGTCTCATTGAGTCCAGCTATAACCCAACTGTCCCAACCCACCACTAAACCCTGTCCCTAAGCTCCAGATCTCCATGACTTTGAAACACATCCAGAGATGGCAACTCAAGCTCCTTCCTGGGATGTCCCTACATCTCTGACACCTATCCCTGCTCAGATTCCTGCTCCTATCCCTGGCTATGTCCCTGATCCCATCTCTGCGCCCATTCCGGCTCATCCCTGCTCCCATCGCTCCCATCCTTGCTCCTGTCCTTGTTCTCAGCCCCTGTCCAATGCCTGCTCATCCTCACTCCTGTTCCTAACTCTTCCACCTCCTCTCCCATCCCCACTTGCATTCCCTGTCTCATGTCCACCCTCATCCCTCCTTACTCCCATTTCCATTCCACTCCCATCCTGTCTCCCATAACCACTTCCATCCTTGCTCCCATCCCTACCTCCATTCTCTGTCCCATCTCCACTCCTGTCTCTCTTGATTCCTACTTCCATTCCCTCTCCCAACTCCATTCCCATCCCTTTTCCTATCCAACCCTTTGAATCTTGTCTGGGATGGGAACCACAGGACTCACCGCAATGGGAAGGAGAGCTCCAGCTGCTCGATGATCTATAAAACAGAGGAGAGTACCAGGCTGGGCTGGCTGGGCACTCACCTCGCTGGGTTGAGGACACTGGGGAAGATAAGCTGTGGCTCTTACCGACTTCTGTGCATCAAACATCAGGTTTTTGTAGAACTGGATGAAGTGGGAGAAAGTCATCTCGCTCCTGGCTTCCACCTCCTGTGGGACACGGTGCTGCATGGGATTTGGGCCACCCAATTCGAGCCAGTGACACCAGGGCCGGCTCCAGACTGGTTGTGGGGGCCTGAAGACCATCATAGCTGGGGGTCCTTACCACAAGCTTGTCCCGCAGGAACCTCATGTTGGGGACGCGGTAGTTGACCTGAGGCAGCATGGCTTTCAGGTCCTTCATTGTGATGCTGCAGGAGAGTGAGACAGCATGAAGAGCATTGGCTAAAGGATGGACAACCCCTGGATGCATTTCAGCACCAGACACCAAGGGTCCTACCCTATGTCCTGGTGCCAGTCTGGTCTCTGATATAGGGGTCCCACCCTACTTGAGCCCCACACTGGCACAGGACCCCTAATTATGTGGAGCCTGACGTGAGCATGAGCAGAGGGTCAGGGAGAGGAAGAGCATTCAAGCACCAAATGGACACTCTAAGCCATCACTCCACCTGGAGATGAGGCACATCCCCATCCCCATGGTCATTTAAATCCAAATTCACTTGATTCAGGGTTTTTCCCATCTTGGGGAGAAGTTTATGGGCTGCATCAATTGTTGAGCTCCTCCTGGAGCTGGTGGACATGACGACATCTGGGTCCCCCATGGTTCTTCCAATGGTGAAGAGAGGACTTGCTCTTAAGACTCTGCTTTTTGGTGCCTGCAAGCACCCAAGTAACTTGGTCCTACCTTCCTCCACAGACCTCACCCCCAGCCTGGCTCAGCCTCCAGATTTGGAGTGCAACTGGCAGGGATACAGTCTTCTCCAGTCAAACCCACCAGCCATTTCCCAACATGGGGCCATGCTGGTTCTCACCTGCCTTCCCGTGACCGATCCATCCCATCAAACTGTTTTCGCAGCCACCTGGAAAGGAACGGATGGGCAGATGCTGCTCACCACCATCAGCTAACCCCAAAACCCACGTTTGGTCCTATAGCAGCACCAGAAAATGTGACGTGCTGGCCCTTCCTCACCTCTCAATCTGCAGCGGGGTCTGAGCTTTCTGGGTGTCCACCACCAGCCAGTTGAGGCCAGTGATCCACAGGTTGATATCCTCCTCACAGAAAGCTGGAGGAGAAAGAGGAAGGTGGTGACTCAGAGTGGGATGGGGAAGATGGGACGGTGCTGGAGAGGCAGTGAGAGCCCAAGAGCAGGGAGAGACCCCACACACCAGCCACGCTGAGCGTCCGCAGCCTGAAGTCCATCCCGTAGAGGATTATAAAGCACATAGCGAAGTCCAGCTTGCGAGCATCCTCGGGGTAGCGCTCAAAGTCCCGGGAGTTCTTCCCCAAGCGGATCTCCTTGATCTCCCGAATGTCAACTGCAGGGAGAGAGGACCATGGGGTTGTACTCTGCCACCCTGCCACCATGACCCCACGTTTGCCAGACCACGTGTCCTTTGGGGAGCCTCATCCCCAGGAGGAGCCATCTCCCGGGAGGTGCCAAGGGATTTGTGATGGGGTTGTGGATGCTGTGGCTCCAGGACACTGTGTTCCCCAGACAGAGTGACCCTACAACACTGCTACAAAAGCATGACAGCACCATGCTTGCCATGGCCATGTATCCTCCAGGGACTTGAGTCCCTAGGACATGCTGTCCTTACTCTTTCCCCAACTTTGTGGGTGCCACGTGTCCTCCAGTCAGCCCCATCCCAACCAATGTGTCTCCAGCCACCTCTCCCCCGCCTTCTCCCTAAGTCAGGCCCAACTTCGGGTTAGGCTAACCTCATGGTTTAATTCAAGACATCTGCCCAAAGGTGGCAATTTGAAGCCTGGGCCACAGGGCGTTTCTTTCCTGCTTCACTGCTCCCTCATTATCTGGCTATATAAAGCCCCACAGGCAGTGGGAGGGTTGGGTTTCCGGATTGTGGTCTTCCTCACTGTTCCACCACTGGCGGACATTTCTAAACCCTGGTTTTGCTGAGTGGACACGTCCCACCAGGAGTGGAATGATGAAGTGATGCTAGCATTAACAACATCCTGAAATCTTCTTGATTCTATGAGCATCAGCCACCTGGAGAAGCTTTAGGATCCCCAGCAGCACCGGAAAAGGCTTTGTATGGCTGAGGGTGGCTGGACCCCTGCACTGGGGTATTGTCCTGTGGAGGAAATGGATCATTTCCCAGAGAATTTCCAGACCCAGCCACATTTCCGATAACAGTGCCGGTGTCCTGATGGAAAACCTTCAGCCTAAAAGAAGCTAAAAAATCTTCAGCTAAAGAGGAGAAAGAAAAGCTGAATGTGGAGAGGAATTAGGGACTAGGGGAGAAATGGGGCTGATTAAGCAAGAAAATGGAGGCAGAAGAGTTTTTCTTGGCAAAAAAGCTCTGGAAAACACCAGAGGCTTTATCCAGCCTTCTCCTGCTGGATGAGCAGCAGCCAAATATTACAGATTGGGGTGGAATTGTAGCACAACTGAAACACGGGAGGTTGGCAACATGGTGCCTGCTCTGGGGCTGGGTCTGAAGAAATAAAACCACATTGCCATCTCAGTGCAGACCCCATGAATCAGAGAAATTGGTACAAACAGGCAGATACCTGGGGTAAAAATGGGTTCCTAGGTTATGGAATGGCTGCTCATCCCCGAACCTGCCCACCCACTGGGTGACAAAGCAGGGTGAGAAGCCAGGGGTTAGCTGGGCTGCAATAACAAGTGGACAAGTAGCCATGCCCTAGGTCAGCATCTCCAGGATCTGACATTGGACCTGACCTCTGGGTGCTGCCAGTAATGACAGAACCACTGACTGCTTTGGGCTCAAAGGGATCTTAAAGCTCCTCCAGTCCAACCCCCTTGGCCCGAGGAGGGACATCCCCAACCATAGCAGGTGGCTCAGAGCCCCAAGGGCCAACCTGCCCTGGGATGTTTTCAGGGATGGAGCTTCTCCCACCTCTCTGGGCAGCCTGGGCCAGGTTCTCCCCATCCTCTGCATGAAGATTTTCTTTCTTAGATCTAAATTTCCCTTCTTTCAGTTTAAACTCATCATCCCTAGTCCTGTCCCACTGTCCCTGATCTAAAACTGTCCCCCCTCCTTTTTATCAACCCCACTAAGCACTGTAAGGCCCCACTAAGATCTCCTGGAGCTTCTCTTCTCCAGCTGAACCCCCCCAAACCAAAGGGTTCCACGCTCAGACCATTTCTGGGGCCTCCTCTGGCTCCGTTCCACCAGCTCCATGGTGTCTCTGCTGTGCTGAGTTGTCCAGAGCTGGACCCCATCCTGCAGGGGGTGGGTCTCCTCAGAGCAGGGCATAGAGGCTCAATCCCCTCCCTGACCACCCTGCTGGGGTCACAGCACAGTACATGGGGGGCTTCTGGGCTGTGGGTCCATGTCACTGACTCATGTCTAGCTTCTTCTCTACAAGCAACCCCAGGTCCTTCTCCTGAGAGCTCCTCTCCATCTCCTTAATCCCCTGTCCATGTTGGTGCTTGAGGTTGCCCCAAACCCTGTGCATGACATTGTCCTTGGTCTTGGTGACCCTCATGAGATGCTTTTCCTTGAAGTATCAGTCTTATAATTGTGATTTTGGAGAATTTAAGGTTCAGACTGGTTTAATTTGCACCCCCAGGGTCTTCTCCACAGGACACGAAGCTCAGCCCCACAAAGAGCTGAGGGAAGAGGGAGTGGTGCGGGGCTGCACAATACTATGAGCCCGGTGGCTTCCTGGAACCCACATCTGCAGTGGATTTGCAGCGCTGCTGGCAGAACTGAGGCTCCAAACTCCTCCCCACATTGTCTCAGGAGTCCAGGACGATCAAAATTCTCTAAGACTTGCTTCCAGCTGCAAAAAAACCCCCTTTTTTTCCCCTTCTAATGCAAAGCCAGCAGTTGGTGCAATGAGGAGGTGATGGGGAGGATGATGATGGTGGGGAGGACCTGCCCAGTGGCTTTAAGAGACGTTGAGTCTGCAAGTTTACTTAACGCATTAAGAGAAAATGCATTTGGGGTTGGTCTTGCTGGGAGATCCCACTGTCCTGGACAGAGCTGTGGTGGCACAAGATGTGTCTCCTGGGTTCACCTCACTCATTCCTTTTCGTAGGATATGTGGCAGAACTTCCTGGACAGGGTGACCACATCCCCCTGTGGAGCTGATTTAAAACCTGAAATAAAGGATTCTTCCTCCTGGTCCAGCGGTGTTAAACCCCACTGGGATTTTCTCCTCATCAGAGCATTCTTTTTCTAATTACTCAGTGTCAGCGAGGCTAGAGACGTGATCCCAATTACCCTGCAAAACCCTTTTGGGGTTTCCACACCGTCTTCACCCCTATTTCTTCTCATTTATTGCAGAGATCCCTTAAGGGTTGTTTTCTTGCCCTGGAGACTGGGGTCTGTCAAAGGCCATGAACTCGAAACCCTCTAGGACAAGATTAATTTTGAAGGTGATCCTACAGGTGACCCCATGGCATGCACAAGCAGCCAGCAGCATACGAAGCACATCATTAGCCCCTGGGATCGTGGGGAGAGCCAAGATCCCTGTCCTGGCTCTGACAGTCGCTAACAGAGACATCACGGCAGATGGCTGACCCTGCTAATCCTTCAGCGAGTGGGTGCTTGGTTGAAAGGGGGATTTAAACTGGTCCTGGCAGGTGAGAGGTCTGATGTAGGGTGGGAGCGAGACCCTGAGGATGAAGAGAAGATCCTGAGGCTTCCATGATATCCTGGGGGGATGTGCAAACATGGAGTACAGCTGAAGCAGGGAGTGAAGAGGATCAAACCCAGCACCCAGACCAGGACTGCTCCATCCCAAGGCTGGGGGAAGCGGCTGATGGGGTTGTGCTATTTTCAAAGGGATTTTCCTGTTTTAACCCTCTCCTGGATGACCTTGGAGGATGCCTAGGGTTTGACACTGCTGCATGGGAAAAGCCAGATCCTAAACCACCAGTGGATCACCTGGAGAGTGATCCAAGACCCTATCCCAGCTCTCAAAATAACTGCAAGAAGCTGAAAACTCATTTTCATGAGTGGAGAACAAGCTTTTCCCCATGAGGCCCAAAACCATATCACCACAGATGGGTGTCCTTCCTCCCCTCACCCTTTCCATCTCTTCCCACAACCCCAATCCCATGCCCTGCAGGTCCAGACAAGCTCAGATCCTTTCATGCTGGCACTCATCTCCAGGAGCTACTCTCCTTCCCACCTCAAAGTATCACCAGCTTGTCTTGGGGTTGACCCCATCCAGGCAGGAGCTGACCCTCCCCATGGTTTTTGCTCCATCTTCTGCAAAATAAGTGGTGGGGAGTGACTTTGGGATGAGTTTTTTAAGGGAATCCCACAGAGACCCTTAAAGAGATGGCATCTGTTGTCTCCCAAACCTCCAGGTGAGAGGAGACCCTAAAACTGGTTTCTTCCCTGTATGGGGATGTGGGACGACGTGATGCTACAGCTCCAGGTGTGGAATCCCACCAAGATCTGGCAGTTGGAACTTGCCCCAATATCCTACTAGTCACCAGGGAATCCACAAGGAAGGGGGATTTTTAGGGATGCCCAAATGTGACCATCTCCTGCCATGGATGCTGGGGGCACCAAACTTTGCATGAACGTAGGGCAGAACCCAGCTGGCCAAGACCTCTTTGGGCTGCATGGGGGCCATTACCATCCTTCACCCCATGCTGCTGCCTGCCCCAGCAACCTGCCCCGCCATGTGGCACCATGTGAGGACGCTCCACCATGTTGAGGCACCTCATCATGGCCAGAGAACCCACTGTGGTGGGGAACACTACCATGGCCAGGTTCTCCACTATGTCCAGCCATCCCATCACAGCCAGGCACCCCACAAGCAGTCATCCCACCATTGTAGGGCATCCCACCATGTCCAGACACTACACAACCAATAACCCCACCATTGTAGGACATCCCACCACAGCCAAACACCGCACAGGCACTCACCCCACCACAGCAGAACTTCCCACCACAACACAGCACCCCAGCCAGATACCCCACAACAAGGCACCCCACCATGATAGGACTTCTCATCACAACCCAAGGCCCCCCAACCAATCATTCCACTATATTAGGCCGTCGCACCACAATCAGGAACCCTAATGCCAGTCATCCCACTGCCATCAGACACCACAGCTGATCAGTCCACCAGCACATCCCCAGTCTTCCCCAGATACTCACTGTCCCCCTCCACCTTCTCGGGTGTCCGGCTCCAGATGATCTGTCGGGTCTCTAGCTTCACCTGGAAGGTCCTTCGCTCCGGCCTCTGTGACTTCTTCTGGTAAAACAAGGTGAGGACGGTGCCCATCTCCAGGCAGCGGAGGATCCTGCCCATGTCCCCTGGCTCCATCCTGGTGTCCTCCAGAAAGCCATTTACGCTGTTGAGCCTGGCCATGGCCATCTTCAGTGCGCGGCCATCGCCCGGCAGAGCCACAGAGCCAGGGTTGGCTCATACAGGAAAGGACGAACCAAAGAGCCGAAACCTCCCAGGGGATCTTCTCTGCTCGCCCCGGGCGTGGGTTTCCTCTACCGACGACGACGTCTCCTCCTCCGAGGAAAAGGGTGGGTTGGAGGGACCACCGTGACCTTCTGGCCACTGGCCCCGGTCTTGGCATCCAGTAACGACGATGGACGACAGGCAGCGGCGGTGGCGGCGGCCTTGTGCTTCAGACCCAGCGGGGAGTAAAACCATCCGGCCACAGCGGTAGGGTGACGGATCAAGAGCAGCCCCCAAAACTAGCCAAATCACCCCAAAACTGATGGTGATGATGTTGAGGTGGTGGCTTCCCCCCTCCCTGGCCAAGCGGGAGAGGACGGGATGTTGAAGGGTGTTGGGAGAGCAGCGGGGTGTTGATGGGGTGGGATGTGGGATGGCGGGTTGTGGGTGAAGAAGAAGAAAAGGAGGAGGAAGAGGAGGAGGAGGAGGAGGAGGNGGGGCTGATGAAATGGACGCCCAGAGGAAACTGCAATCACACATGGCCGGAAAGAGATCAGAAAGGAATTTAAAAAAAAAAAAAGGATCTTGGAGAAAGGAAAATCCCAGCTTCTGGTGCAGGGAGGGAAGGAGAGAAAGAGAGCGGTTGAGGGTGACATCTAGAGGAACTCAAAAACCGGCGACTGGCTTCAGGAAGGGCTGGGAAAGCCTGGGATGGGAGGAAGGGGGTGTTGGAGTGGGGAAAAAGTGAAAAAGGGGTTTGGGTGGAAATAAGAAAGGGTTAATGAGGAGGAAAGAGGCTTTTGGTGGCTTCAGCTGGTGGCTGTTCCTACTGTGATGCTGCTCTCGGGCTACAGAGAGCGGGATCAGGATCACTGCTGTCATAAGATTTGTTCTGCCTCAACTCTGTGGGGAGAAAGGGGCTTCCGGGTGGCAGTGGAGGGGCAAGAAGCACAGGTGGGAGGAAGGGGAAGGTGTCCCTGTCCCTGTTTTGTCCCTTTGATGGCTGCTGGACGGGTGAAGACCTGCTACTGTTATAGAGACATTGGTTTTGGGGTTTCAGTTACCTGGGGTGTCAGTGATTGAGGTTTATGGGGCCAGAGGTCCAAGTGAGAGAGAACCCCTGTGCTGATGGCACAAATGGACAGACTGGAAAACACTTGGCCCCCCATAAACATGGTGTGGGGGTGTGTCAACACATCTTGATGGTCACCTATACTAGGAGCTGCAAATTAAACCAGTTTGAACCTTACATTTTCCAAAACCACAACGGTGGGACTGGTACTTCAAAGAAAAGCATCTCATGAGGGTCACCAAGACCAAGGACAAGGTCCTGCACAGGGCTTGGGGCAACCCAAGCACCAACATGGATGGGGCAATAAGGGGATGGAGAGAAGACCCCAAGAGAAGTACTGGGGAGTGCTGGTGGGCATGGGCTGGCAATGTGCACTCAGCCCAGAAGTCCCCCGTGTTCTGGGCTGTGATCCCAGTACAGGGGGTCAGGGAGGGGACTGTGCCCCTCTGCCCTGCTCCAGGGAGACCCCCCTCCAGGGCTGGGTCCAGCTCTGAACAACTCAGCACAGGAGAGACACCATGGAGCTGATGGAGCGGAGCCAGAGGAGGCCCCAGAGATGGTATGAGGGTGGAGGGGTTCAGCTGGAGAAGAGGAGCTCCAGGGGAACCTCAGTGCAGCCCTTCAATGCTTAATGGGGCTGATAAAAAGGATGTGGGGCACTTTTGATCAGGGATAGGGGATAGGAGCAGAAGTGATGGATTTAAACCCAAAGAGGAAGATTAAGACAGGATCTGAGGAAGAAATTCTTCATTCAGAGGGTGGGGGGAGCCTGGCCCAGGGTGCCCAGAGAGGTGAGAAGCCCCATCCCTACAACCATCTCAGGGCAGGTTGGCCCTTGGGGCTCTAAGCCACTTGCTCTGGTTGGGGATGTTCCTCCTTGGGACAGGGAGGTTGTACTGGAGGAGATTTAAGACCCTTCTCAACGCAAACCAGTCTGTGATTCTCTAGACTCAGCCAAGCTAGACGTTCTTGGAACAGCTTTGTGCCACCCGGTAGTGGCTCAGCAGGGATTGGGGTATTCAGGTTTCTACCCCCATGGGGGCTGTCTCCACATTGAAGGCCTTGGCTGACTGAAGAGCAGAGAGAAGTCTCCATCTTCACCCTGGCTGACTGCAAAACTCCCCTTTCCCAATGAATTAAGGATGAAAATAAGATCCTGACGTGATCTTTATTTTTCTCTTTCCTTCTTTATCCATGAATTAACTTCTGTTTCCTCTCCTCCTCTGGAGCAGAATAAGCTTTTGTTGAAGGCAACAAGCTGTGGATGTACTGGGTTCTCGTGTTTATGTTTTCCAGTTACAGGCAAATGCCAATTTGGAATGCTGTCCTCAACGCCAGTCTGGGAACTGAACATCCCAACCGCAGTGTCGGCACGAGGATCAAAATAGAAGATTGTTTTTACACAGGGGATTTAGCAGCCTCTGTTTGGCTTCTGATGTCCATCCAGAGCCTGTGGGCAGAGAAGGAATGTGCTGGGTTTGGTCTCAAACAGAGTAGCTGTTTTAATTTCAGCTTCTCCAAAGGCAAAGCTGTGAGCAAGCTGTTAGCAATACACCCTACGAAGGCTGGAAGGGGCAGAGGAAACTGAGGTTCTCCCCAAAGTAATGATGCTGAGCACCTAAAATCATAAAAACCTCATAAAAATCCTGGTGGGACTCCGTTGTTATGACGGGATACTGTGGAGCTTCCAGGAGGCTAGAGCTGAGCTCAAGGAGGAACCACGAATGCACAAAAGGACTACTGTTTTGCTTGAGCAAAGTTCCATCAAGAGGTGCCACCAATGCACCCCAAAACATAGAGGAGCTTCAGTGGACTAAATCTATAGGTAGGGCAGGAAAAACTGATCCCAAGAAAAATCAAACAAATTTCATTGCTACTGAGGCTTTCCATGGTTGGTGGGTACCGCTGGACAGGAGCATCTCAGCCCACTGATGTCCTGGAAGGTTGGTACTGCTTTCAGAGCTCCCAGGGGAACAACCAGGTCAAAACAAACACAGGAAAGTCCCAAAAATTCACCACTGTCTTCCTGAAAGCATTTTCCTGTCTGCCAGGGCTTGCAAAGAAATCTCCAAAGCCTATTCTCCTTCAATAGCTGCTGTAAGACCCAGGAATTGCCACCAACTGGAACCTCTCTGTTGGTGTTGAGCCTAGGGAAGAGAAGCTTTCATCCATGGAGACCTTAGTGTGGCCTCTCAGAGACTACATAAAAGCTGAGGAGGGATGTTTTATGGGGGTCTGTAGTGATAGGAGAAGGAGTGATAGGTTTAAACTGATAAAGGGGAGATTTAGATCATAGGAAGAAATTACTCACCCTGAGGGTGGGGAGAGCCTGGCCCAGGGTTGCCCCGAGAGTGGGGAGAAGCCTCATCCCTGCAACCGTCCCAAGGCAGGTTGGCCCTTGGGACTGTGAGCCACCTGCTCTGGGTTGGGATGGCCCTGCTGACCTTTTCTCCACTTTTATTAAAAAAATCTCCCTGAAAGCTTGATGTGATGCTCCAGCTGAGACTCACAAGTAGTCCTCCAGAGAGAACAATCACTCTCCTGTCCTGTTCCTGAAGCTCCTGCAAACTGATCGCAGGCAGTGCTGGGTGTTTTAAGCAGTGATGGAGGATTTGGGGATCCCAGGAGATCTCTGTGTCCTTGTAAACCTGCTCATGGGAGCAGGCAGCAGAAATTCCAGTGCCTCCCACTCCCCCGTCACCAGGTTTCTGTGATCTGCTGGTGCAGCTCTGAACGAAGTCAGATGGTTTAGCTTGTCTCAGCAAGTTTAAGAAAAAAAACACTGAAAGGCCCCAGCCTAAAGCAAGGCTGATGAAGTTGTGGCTTAATTGGCTCCTGCTTCACCTCTTGTCACTGCATCCGCTGCTCAGCTTTAGGGCCATCAGTGGGATCAGCAACATTTTTCTTCTGGGCTGGATGAGACCATTTAATTTCTCTTAAAATACTCTGCCCTCTCTGGAGTGTTTTCTTAGTCCAAAACCCACACTTGTATTACTGCTTGTATTTTTTAAATGAAATTAGACTTACAAACGAGCATCCTACAAGTTCCTGGAGCTTTCAGGCGTATTGCTAACAACAGGTGTGGTGGCTGAATGGATTTTGCTTCCTTACTATGGGCTGAAAAGAAAAAAAACCCCACATTTATTTTAGTGATGTAGTATCTCTGTCTTTCCTTTGCCTTCTGCATAAGTTTAAGGGGAGTTATCTGTGAGTTCTATGAGCCCTGAGGCTGGAAGCTCTGCTCCACTCCCTGGAGAAGATCCAGCTCATACTCCAATTGGTGTCCCTGCTTCTCTGGGTGTCCTTACCCCAACAAAGCACACTCAAGATGAATCAGAGGGGAATCATAGAGGAACAGGCTGGGTTTGGTTACAAGGGACCTTAATGCTCCTCCAACTCCAACACCATGCCCCGAGCAGGGCCATCCCCACCCAGAGCAGGTTGCTCAGAACCCCAAGGTCCAGCCTGTCCTGGGATGGTTCCAGGGATGTGGCTTCTCCCCACTCTCTGGGCACCCTGGGCCAGGCTCTCACCAGAGCAGAGGGGCACGATCCCCTCCCTTGAGGAACCCAAATAAACTGAGACCCACAAGGATCTTGCTCAAGGGCTTGAGACCCTTGAGCACTGCCTTATCCCATGTTTTGCTTTTCCTATTCCCATATTTTGATGCAGAATTGGCAACACAGGAACCTCTGCTTTTAGCTCACCCTTTGCTTGGGTCAGGTTTTGTGGGAGTGGTATGTGGCTCCCCTGTGTTAAAAATTAGCTTCTCCTCTGCGTGCCTTGAATTAATTCAGAGCAGCCTGTTTAGGCTCATTTCTGCAAACTTAGATCCTTGTGCCAAGCATGAGGGAGGGAAAGAAGCATCTGGGTGCGGAGGAGGCTTCTTTTGGCAGAAGTGCCAGTTCCTGCCAGTTGCAAGCTGTTACAAAACTCAAGGTGGGGCTTTGTGATCCATTTGAGGCCACTCAAAGGGTGGAGATCTGTCACATCTGCTTGCCTGCTCCCTAGTCTGTTCCTGTATGTGCTGGTAGAGCTATTGGGCTCAGGCTGTTTTTTCTTTAAGTTTTTTAAACAATCGGTTTAGTCTGGATTTTTATCTCCTTTTGCAACCTCAAGCTTCTGTCTTTTTTTAAAGTTATGGGCTTTATTCCCTTGAGACAAAATCCTTCCGAAAGCAAACTCCTGCATAGAGTTCACATAAGTGGTGTTCTCTGGATGGATACACTAGTTCGTACCGGTAACACAGGGACTTTCAGGCCCAGGGTCAGTGCTGGCTGCAGGATTGGTTCAGGCCCCAGGTCAGTTCAGATCCCAAATCCACCTCGGGCCCATGGCTTCGTGCAGGCCGCAGGTCTGGCGCAGGCCTCGGGCACTTTGCAGGCCCCAAACCAGGCTCAGCAGGCCCTAGATCTTGGTTTAGACTCCGGGTTTCAGTTCAGGCCTCAGGCCTCGGGTACCGGTTCAGACCTCAGGTCCTGGACTCCGTTAGCAGGCAACCGGCAGTCGGGCGGCTGCGCAGAAGCGCTCACGTGATCCGGTATAGGGGCGGGGTCAGGGCGCGCGGCGCTCACGTGACCGGCGCCAGCTTGTGTCGAGAGTCGATGACGTCTCGTAGCCCGCTGGAGGGGCTGGTTGCGGGGATGGAGGAGCGGGAGCGGCTGTGGCGACAGATCCGGCTGCTGCAGGGTACGAGGGTGGATTTTGGGAGGGGGACTTGAGGGGATCTGGGGTGTCGTGAGAGGATTTGGGGCGTTGTGAGGAGATTTAGGGCATTTGCGGTATTGTGGGGGTTCTAAGGGGATCTGGGGCTGTCATGAGTGGATTTGGGTGGTTTTGAGGAGTTTTGAATGGATTCTGAGAGGACATGGGATGTGGGAGGGGTTCTGAAGGGGTCTGGGATGTTGCGAGGGAATGTGGTGGGTTCTGAGATCGTTTGGGTTGTGGGGGGATTTAGGTCGTTATGAAGGCATTTCAGAGGGTTCTGAGGTGATGTGCGATGTCATGAGGAGAATTGGGGGATTCTCAGGATCGGGGCGAGTTGAGGGGCTTTGGTATATTGTGTGGAGATTTGTGTCAGTTCTGAGGGAATCTGTGGTGTCACAAGGGGATTTAGGTATAGAGGGGATTTGGGGGTGTTATGAGGAGGTTTGGGGGATTTGTGGGGTGAGAGGGTTTTAGGTGAGGGTGAGGGGTTTTAGAGTGTTGTGAGGGAATTTAGGGGAGGGTGAGTGCGCCAGGCAGTTTTGAAGGGTTTTGGAGTGTTGTGGGGGGGGGATTTGCATGATTTTTGGTGGGCTTTGCATTGTTGTGAGGGGATTTAGGGAAGATTGAGCGAAACCAGGTGGTTGTGAGGAGGATCTATGGTGGAAGATATTTAGAAGGGCTTTCAGGGAATGTGTGGGGTCTTGTTGGGGCCTGGGATAGAAGGGGTTTGGGGAGGTTCTAAGAAGGTCTGTGGAGATGTGAGGGGATCACCAGATTGCAAGTAGATCTGGAGGACCTGTGAGGGGATTGAGGGGACCTGAGGGGATCTTGGAGTTGTAGGGAAGCTCTCTTTGGGGGAGTTGTGAGGTAGTCTGTGTGTATGTGACAGGACCTAGGGGTGTTGTGAAGGGATCTGGAGGGTTCTGCAGGGACATTGATGGGATTTAGGGACTCATGGGGGGATTTGGGGAGTCATGAGAGGATCTGGAAGAATGTGAGGGGGTTCTGGGGAGATCATGTGGGCATTTTTGGGGGTCATGAGGGGTTCTGTGGGGATTTCATGAGGGCTTTTGGGGTGTGTGTGAAGGGATATGGGGTGTGTATTAGGGGATTTGGGGATCATGAGGTGATCAGGGGGTGTCGTGAGGGGATTCCGCAGTCACAGATGAAGGCAGATGAGAGGAAGGAAGACATGGTCCTCATCTCCTCCAGGAAGTTTCTGCTGCTCCAGCAGCTCTGTGACCCGTCCTGTAGTTCAAAACTGGACAGCCTTAAAGATGAGACTCAAACTCTTTTTGATGATGCCTGTTGTTTGCTTTTCTAAGCAAGCAGGCTTAATGAGCACAGAACGTCCTAATTAACACACACTGACTTCATTAGTGAACCAAACCATGCAGGAGGTGTGGTGGCTTGCCTTGGGGTGAGCAGTGACTCAACAGCAAAGCTGCAGCAACCTCAGAACTTCCTAGTTGCACTTTTAAAGAGGCTTGAAGCTGGGAAAGGGTCTGGACCATGAGTCTGATGAGGAGATACTGGGGGAAGTGGTGGCATTTAGCCTGGAGAAAAGAGGGCTCAGGGGAGACCTTCTCATTCTTGACAACTCCCTGAAATTCAGGAGATCGGAGTGAGGTGCAGCTTGGTCTCTTCTCCCCAGGATGACAGGAAATGGCCCCATGTTGCTCTAGGGGAGGTTGAAGTTGCCTCTGAGGAACACTTTTCCCCCAGAAGGGTTGTCCAGGACAGCGAGGGAGTCCACATGTCTGGAAGGGTTGCGAAGCTGTGGAGATGTGGGGGCAGAGACAGGGAATATTGGAGACCTGGCAGTGCTGGAGAGTGCTTGGAGTTGATCTTAAAGCTCTTTTCCAGCCTCCATGTTCTTTGTGTTTGGGGCGGTGTCCATGAGCCAGCCCTCAGAGACTTTTCTAAAAGAATAGTTAGGTATAAAATTATCTTTTTGTTTTTTAATCAGCCTCCCAAACCAATCATTGAAGCATCTTCTATGGATACATAAAATAGGGGCAGAAGGTGAAGGGTATGTTGGTGCCTCTGTGGTGCAGGCCTGCACTGAATTGTCCTACAAAACCACTTTTACTACTGATTTTCATGAGGTTTGAAGGAGCTATTAAAGTTTTTTTCCTTCCAGTGTGGACTCTCTGACCCATGACCTGTGTGAGGGAGTAAAATCCAGCTCTCAGACTCCTGTGGTACTAGTGATTACCTGACTCTTATCTTCTCCTCTTTAGGGCTCATAAATGACCACAAAAATGCTCACGGAGATGTCCCAAGGCTGCCACCACCTGCCTCACCACGGTGGAACCCCCCTGGTCAACCTCCCTTCCACAGGAGGGGTGCCTACTCCACCAGATACCCCCAGCAAGCCCCCAGAGATTTTCAGCAGCGCCAGGGCCACTCCTGGAGGAAAAAATACTCCCTTGTCAACCAACCACCTGGATCAACCTGCAACATCAGAAGCACCGGCACCTCTCGGGGTTCTGGAGGCTTTGGGAACAACCAGGTACCTGAACCATCAGAATCATCCTCGGAGAGATGTGTGGGCTTGACCACGGATGGAAACATCGTTGTGGGGATCCAGCTGCCACAGAGAGATGCCCCTTCCTTAAAAACCAGTGAAGCTTTGGTTGCTGGTACTTCTTCCCAGGAGTTTTCTGAGCTGCAGACATCGGTTGGTGCTCTGGGGGATGGGCAGACTGTTCAGACATCTCCCTACACAAGCCAGAATGAAGAGAGAAGATCATCTCTGTCCATTTCGTTCAGTTCATCCCACCGCTCTGTAAGTGCAGTGACTGTAAGTGTCTCAGAAAAGCCTAGAAATGTTTGTCTGTCTGGTGACGTGGCCACTGCTGGAAGCCCCAGCCCCAGCAAAGGTGCCGTGACGCTGAAATTGGAGCCACAGGAGCCGCCCGTGCTGCCGGATTTCAGTGCTGTGACCCAGCACTTGCAGCAGAGGAAGGTGGAACTGCCAACTCCTGGTTGTCAGCAAGTCAAGGGTGGTGCCAGTGAACTGAAGCTCCTTGGGAAGAGTCAGGTGGATTCTAGACCTTCTCAGCCTGCAGTTTCGGCTGTTGGGGTGACTCCGGCACGGAGCAGGTTTAATGTAACGCCCAAAGCCACTGGTCTGCCAAGAGCTGCCTCGACTCCCATCTCCAGCAAAGCTCCCAAGTTCAGAAAGACCAACTACACATGGGTGGCCAATCCTGCTAAGTGCTCCCGGCCTGTGAAGAGATGGGTCAGCCCTCGAGCTTCAGAAAGCACCAAAAAAGTCACTGGGGGAGCGGAAAGAGCTGCGAAACCATCGCCCAGAGGAGATTTAGGGGCAAAGTCGAAGAAATCGACGCTGCAGACCAAAGCAGGAGTTTGTGCCAGTAAATACAAGTGGAAGGCCTCTAGCCTGCAGGCTTCACCCTCCACTTCCAGGTCAGCATTTAGATGGAGATGTGAGGATCAGAAGAAACCGCCAGTCCTCAGTCTTTCTCGAACTGGAACCGTGCCACTGCCTCCCAGTGCTGCAGCCATTGGACTCAGTGGGGTGAAGCCCTTCAATGCTTCTGCCTTGTCCAGTTATAAAGTGAAGAGTCGGACAAAGATCATCAAGAGAAAAGGGAACTCGGGGTAAGTTGCTGGTTCTTCAGGGCAGTGGCTGTGTGGTGGTTGTGTTTGTGTCTGTTGGTTTTGCAGAATCACGGAATGTTGGGGGTTGGAAGCGATCTCTAAGGATCACCTAGTCCAACTTTCTGCTGGAGCAGGTTGTCCATGATCGTGTCCAGGTGGGTTTGGAAGCAAGGTGGGATTTGGTCTCTTCTCCTAAGGAACAAGAGGAAATGGCCACAAGTTGCCCCAGGAGAGATTTGTGTTGGCTCTGAGGAACAATTTCTTCCCTCCAAAGAACTGCCCAGGGTGGTGATGGTGTCCCTGTGCCTGGAGGGGTCTCAAAGCAGTGGACATGTAGGGTGAGGGACAGGGGTTAGTGGGGACGTGGTGGTGCTGGGGGAATGCTTGAGCTCAGTGAGCTTGTTTTGGTGACAACCCTGTTCTCCTCTTAACAATTGCTGTTCCCTTTAGCAGTTCCCCAACGGAGAAGAAGTCCAGCTCCTCACCCACCGCTCCTCTGAAGAGCCACTTCCACCTCAGGAAGAAAATGTCCTTGCGGGGGAAGACTTCCACACCCTTGAAACGCTCCTCACCCAGAGGTCTGGTGCACATCACCAAGCACAGGCTCTGCAGGCTGCAGGTGTCCACTAAGGAAGGTAGGAACAACCATCCTAAGAGTCTCCAGGAGTTCCATCTGCTTGGGCTCCCAGACTAAACATGAAGGAGCAGACGTTTGGTTCCTGTCTTACTCCAGAGGTGTCTTGTGCTTGGTATCTCCCTTTTAAAGCTGCTTTTTGGTTTTATTGTGGTTTAACTGGAGTGCCTGGAAGCTCAGGAGCTTCACAAAGCGAATGTGGAGGTCTTTCCTGGCTCTGCACTTGTTAATTAATGAGTTTATCTGTGTAGTTATGGCTGTTTTGTTCAGATGAATGGTTTGGAGAGGTGAAAAGATGAGAAATGAAGGCTAGGGGTTAGGAAAAGGGATAAGCTGCTTGTGGGAGGAGAAGAAATGATTTTTCTCTTCCTGTTTGTTCTCGTTTGTGTTTGAAGAAGAGTTCGGGGAAAGAATTTTGGATGTGGGGCCTCATTCTTTCTATAGGATGAGTAGTTGGTCCAGTGTTAAAGCTGTTGCTTGGTTTGGGGGTTGAGGTAATACGGAGGCAACAAGGTTTTTCTAGGGTAATGTTGATGATGGGGCAGCCCTTCAGCCTTGTGGGAACTGTCTTCTGCCTCTTCTGGGGTGATTTTAGGACTTGGGTATCACCAGCTGCTTGGGAGGAACACTTTTTGCTGTTGTGGCTTCTTCAGTCGTAGTTCAGAGACATGGAAGCTCCTCTCTAATCAAATGTGGTGGTTGTGCCTGGTGAAGTGCTAAAACCAGAGTCTGACACATGGATGATTCCTTTTTTCTGCCAAGAAATTGCAGATACCCAGGTTCTTGTGGGAGATGCAGAGAGGAACATTCCTCGGGACTTTTCACCTAGGACTTGGCCAAACTTGGATGAAAACCACTGAGTTAGGTAACAAGTGTCTGCTTCAAAAGATACCTGTGATGCAGCTGAACAGTGTAAAAGCTTGCTTGCTTGCAGAGAGAGTGTGTCACCTCTCTGTGGGAGTTTCTCTGTGGACAGGTGGTTGTGTTTTTTCCTGGTGAAGGGAGCCTTCAGCAACAGTGGGACTGCAGTAATGGATTGGATTGTGAATCTCTTAGATACTCTTTGATACATTTGGGAAGGTCTTTCTGATCCTGAAGTCATTTTCTATGCTCCTGGGTTTGTTGCTGGGATTTTTCTGGCCAGAGGTTTTTCCATTTGCTTCCTTGGTCACAGACCATACTATTTCATCTTTGTGCTGCATAGAGATAGATAGTACAGTGTACATTTGTTTTCTGCTGATAGGTGCATTCCTTTGGTTGGGCTGCTTAATTGGCAAAGCAGCCTGGTGGCTTTATAAATGTCACAAGTCCTCCTTGTGTCTCTCTCTGCTGGTGGGACCTCCAACCTCTTCCCACAGCAGACCTTGACATAACAAGCTGTTTCCTTTGGTTGGAATTGAGTTGATGGGTTTGACTCTTGGTGATACTGTGATACTGTGACTCCTTGATGCCTTTAGGCTTTTCTTCAAGAGGTTCAATCCCAAGTGGTGTCTTAAAGATTCAGTTTTGATGCTGTGGATTTCTGCAGCTTTATGTTACTGCTGGACTGTCCCTATGTGTGGTTTCTGCACCCAGGACAATCTGTCTGGTCTCAAAGAAAAACGTTTGGTTTCTTCTCCCGAGGAACAACTGATAGGACAAGTGGAAGTGGCCACAAGTAACACTAGAGAAGGCTTTGGTTGGCCATGAGGAAAAGCCCCTTCCTGGAAAGGGCCATCAGGCCTTGGAGCAGGCTGCCCAGCGAGGGTGTTGAATTGCCATCTCTGAACATGTTGAAAAGACATATTGAAGATCTGGATCTTAGAGACAGGGTTTATGGCTTGAGACAGTTGAGTTAATGGTTGGACTTCATGATCTTGAAGATATTTGTTCTTCTGAAAATGTTTTACTCCTACCTCTCCTTGATTGTTTATTTGACATCAGACAGGACAAGACCCTCTGTGAACCTTTCCTCACCCTTCCAATAAAATAAAGTTATGCTGATTTTCTTGAGCACAGGCTGCCCAGACAGGTTGTGGAATCTCCATCTCCGGAGACATTCCAGCCCACCCCCACCGGGATGTGTTCCAGTGGGGTCTGCTCTAGGAGAACCCATTTTGGCAGAAGAGGTTGGACTGGATGATCTCCATAAGGTCCCTTCCAACCTCTACAATTTTGTAGAATAGGAAAATCTTATAAACACTGTTACTCTCCGTGGCTGCTGAACTGGTGTTTGCCTCGCTGTCATTTCTTATTCCCTTGGCTTTTTCTCTAGGATAAACTCGAAGGGACTGCTTAAATTTCAGATATTTTTAGCGTTTCTTTCATATAAAAGCTGTGGCAGCTTCATGGATGAGGAAGAAGGAAAACTGGGACTTCGAGGGCATCTCTGCCTGTCGCAGCAGCCCTGCAGAGGGCACTCACGTCCCTTTCATCTCCTCTCGCCACCTTTTTCGGGTTATTGATGGCCTAATTTCCTCTTTATGTGAAAGAAAGCAGATATCAAGTAATTTGCAGCAATAACCTGCTAATGCCAGGCTGGTATCAAAACTCCCATGTTCATTTCAAGTGGCAGATAAAACCACACTAATATATAATTATCCTTGCAAATTGGATTGTTTTAAATAACCAAAAGGCTACGGCCAGGGGAAGCAAAAAAAAAAAAAAAACCACCCCACAAAACCTTCTCTCTCACTCTCTCTCCCATTTCCCCTTACGAGTTCCTATTGCGGTTGTAATTGCTGCGTTCAATCAATTTTCCCTGGCATTAGAAATTCCATCACAATCAACATTAAGCTTTATTCATTGCGATGGCTAAGAGCTGGACCATTTCTCCTCTTTTCCTTAACTGGCAAAATTAATCAGGGGAAAAGATTTTCTTTTTTCCTTTTTTTTTCCCCTTTTATTTATTTATATATTTTCCCCAACCGTTGCGGCCCCCACCCCGTGCAAAAAAGGTCAAATCTCACCACTATATTGCTCAGCAGATAAGGGGGTTAATAAAAAGAAAATTGAATTACTAATGATCGCTGGCGACCGGAGTTTATAAAACCTGGCAATTGCCCTGTTCAAGGAAGGGGAAAAAAAAAACCCCACGAAAAGCAAAAAAAGAAATATAAATATAAAGAAGAATCAATTTTCTTAGGACAAGGTGCTCTCCTTATTTATTTATTATTGTTTTATTTTTAATTTGAGGAGCGAATGAAAGAGGTTTGAAAAAAAATAAGGAGGCTGGAAGATGTTAAAAAATAAAAATGAGAAGCTTGACACAATTTCTTCAGCACGAGGACTAATCGCTTTAATTGAATTGCAAACCCCATTGTTCAGCAGCGGCAATGGTGATGGCTGCTCCGCTCAGCCTGGGAGGGAGTGGGATTTACTGGATGTTAGGAAGATGCTTCTTAGTGTCTCTTAATGTTACCCTTGCAGGCGGGACCTCTGGGCCCAAGAATACTTAGGGACACTCAAAGCAGGAGATTGAGAAAGTGAGATGATGTTTTCTCTGGGCATCCTCCCCGTTTTCTCCAGGGAACCTCCTGTAGGGTGTATTTGCTCCTTGATTTGGATTTGATGGTTTGGTGTGGGGTCATTGTATAAGGGTCTGGGGGATGGATGACACCAAGTTGGGCAGAAGTGTTGATCTACTGGAAACTGGGGAGGTCACACAATGAATCCTGGGGTCAGGTCTGGGCCCTTTACTCGGTGCTGGAAGGATACTGAAGGGCTGCAATGTAACTAGAGAAGGACAATGGAGCTAGGGAAGGGTTTGGAGCACCTGCGCTGGGTGGGTTTAACTGGAGAAGAAGGGGATCAGGGGCTCTTGACAACCCCCTGAAATTCAGGAGATTGGAACAAGGTGGGAGATCAGTCTCTTCTCCCAAGGGACAAGAGGAAATGACCTCAGGTATTTCAGGGTTGGTTGAGGTTGGCCCTGAGGAGCAATTTCTACCCAACAAGGATTGCCCAGTCCTGGCTCAGGCTGCCCAGGGCAGTGGGGGTGTCTGTAAAGCCAGATGTGTGGTGAGGGACTTGGGTTAGTGGGGATATGACGGTGCTGAGACAGTGTTTGAACTTGATGGTCTTAAAGGTCTTTCCCAACCCAAACCAGTCTGATTCTGGAAGTGTGTGATGCAGGAAATGGTTGTGACATCTAGGATAAACCTAGATCACTGTGTCCCAAGTGAAAACGAGGAAATCCTCTGTATTTCCCGAGATAAGTTCATGTGGGATTTGCAAGACCCGTGTCACCCTGCCAAAACAATTTCTCTAAATCCTTCATTTCTTTTTTGTTTCACCCCTTAACATGAACTGGGCAGCACCAAGGTATTGGGATGTGATTGTAGGGCGCTGGAGCTGGGACTGCAAGGAGCTGGTTTGCATTTACAGCAAGTAAACGGGGCGTAAATGGCGACGAGTAAGTTATGGCTGGCATCCGAATGCTCAGCTGCTGTGAATTTTATTGACATGGGGTGTTTGGATCCCTCCAGCAGCTCTGAAAAATCTCAGCTACGGAGTTTCTATCCCCCTCTTCTATTTTTATGCTTGATTTTTAAAATAATGTTTAAAAAATGTTTTGTAAATATTTTTGAAATGTATGCAAAATAAAATAGGATTAAAAGAAGTTTTTAAAAAATAAGATTTCTAGCAGGTAAATTCCTCTTAGAATTTTAGCTTTTACTTTTTTTTAAGTTCTTTGCTTCGTGGTTTCTATTTCTTTTCAGTGAATCTGGGAGGTGATACCTCCAATCATGTTATGTGTGAGCTTTTCATTATGTCTTGTTAGAAGGAGTCAGAAGTGACGACCCTTTGCCCTCGAAGGAAACAGTGGTCTCTCTCACGGTTCCTTTGATACTCGTCGCCTCTTCCCTCCTCTCCATCATTAGTTCATTTTTTCTGAGCTTCCTTGCTCCTTCCTTTCTCCTCCAAACCCATTGTAGTGAAGGTTTGACCTTGCCCCATAAATCAGGATATTGTCAGTTCTCTCTTCTCACTTTGGCTACTTTGTCCTTGGGATGCAGGGGTGGAGTGTGGCCGACAAAGCGGCTCCTTCGCACTAACTGGGAAAAGTTCACATAGTTGGCCATTTGCCTGCCCTGATTACGTCAGCGGCCACAAGTAACGGTTTTGGGTTTCTGCCTTGACTTGGCATTTACAGGTGACTTGTCTCGAGCTGCCAGAGGAGCTGCTGGCACTGGATATCCTTTTTTTCAGAGCCCTCTTCAAAAATAACAGGCTGCTTTGAGCTTGGAAACGAAGAGGTGTCATCATGCACATCTTTGGCTTGAGAGTTTGGGGTCAGGTAAAAGAGGGGCTGAAACAGAGGGAATGATCCTGCTTGAAATGTGTCAAGGTGTGGGATCTGGAGCTATGCCTCTAGGTAAAAATGAGTGTGAGGTGGTCAGTCCTTGTGTGGGACAAACAATGAGGATTTGGGGAGCAGCACCCACCCTGTTCTTCACATCTTCTCTGTCTACTCTTTTCCCCCTTTCCTGCAGAATTCAAACTAAATCCTCAACTTTGTGTTGAAAATCACTTCTTGATACCCATCTCCCAGTAGGAGTAGGGAAGTGTTTGTCCCCTCTGTACTGGGTACTGGTGAGGCCACATCTCCAGCACTGGGTCCAGTTTTGGGCACCTCAGTTCAAAAAAGACATTGAGGGGCTGGAGTGGGTCCAAAGAAGGGCAGCAACATTGAGGAAGGATCTGGAGACCAAACCTTGTGAGGAGCAAGTGAGAGAGCTGGGGCTGGTTAGTCTGAAAAAAAGGAGGCTGAAGGGAGACCTTATTGTTGTCTACAACTGCTTGAAAGGAGGTCAGAGAGAGGTGGAGATTGGTCTCGTCTCACAAGTGACAGAACAAGAGGAAATGGCCTCAAGTTGCACCAGGGGAAATTTAGATTGGCCATAAGGAAAAATTTCTTCTTGGAAAGAGACCTCAAGCTCTGGAACAGGCTGCCCAGGGAGGGGCTTGAATCACCATCCCTGGACATACTTCAAAGGTGTAGAGACCTGGACAGGGCTTTGGCTAGGTGGGTTATGGATTGGACTCAATGAATCTGAAGGTTTTATCCAACCTAAATGATTCCACGATTTAATGATCTGTGATTCCTGTACTATTGAGGGGTGTTCTCTGTAAGTGATCTTAGCCCTTTGCCTTTGGGGCTGTCAGACAGCACCAGCTTTTGTGGTTTTTGGGTGTCTCCTTTCATCAAAGGGACAGGGAAAGACTTTTACTTCAGTCATCATTGGGAATTTTGCGATTGTCCCTCACTGGGGGAACTGGAGTTCGAGGAACATGTCATTCTCCCTGGTGAGGATAATCCACACATGACTGGGGTTTCACCAGGTTTCTATTTCAAATGGTGCTTGGGGATCCCAACTGTTATTATCCCTTAAGCCTGTCCTTAGGGGCTCTCTGGTGGAAAAGGGCAGTAACATACTTGGAGCCTTAGTGTGGGCTCTTAACTCCTGCATTGGTCACGATGGTGAAGCTCATGGTGCTGCTTGCTGTGCCAGCAGGTGTCCTGGGACATCACGGCCTTTGTGGGACAGAGTGACCGAGTAGGTGTGTCTCTGTAGGATGTGCCGTACAACTTCAGGTTTTCCTGAAGAACCTTCTAAAGAAAGATGTGGAGGGACTTTTGAGCAGGGGCTGTTGTGACAGGACAAGGGGTGATGGTTTTGAGATTCAGACTGGAGATGGGGAAGAGGTTTTTGATGCTGAGCATGGTGAGACCCTGACGCAGGTTGTCCAGAGAGGTGGGAGAAGCCCCATATTTGGAACTGTCCTAGAGTAGGTTGGACCTTGGGACTCTGAGCAGCCTGCTTCATTTGAAGATGTCCCTGCTCACTGCAGGGGGATTTGGACTCTATGACCTTGAAAAATCCCTTCCTGCCCAAAAACTTGAGTTGAGAAGATCTAGCATGATGCCAGCCTGCCCTCACTGAAGGAGCTGTAGTGCTTTGTGGACCACAGGACACTACAGTCCATCTCTGACTCTGGTCACAAGGGCACTTGAGTCAAAGAGCTCCGACAGAACAGCTTCAATTACTGCTTTTTATAACAAAACAGCGACAAACCCTTCGTTTGAAAAAGAGACTAACCTCTCGCCCAAATGATGTTTTTTGTTGGCTGGGTCATGATGATCATTAAACTTAATGGAACGATGATGGTTTTGAAATGGTTTCGTTGCTTGGTTATTAGGAACGAAGACGCTCGCTGCGTCTTCCTTATCAGGAGAACAATCACAGAGAGATTTGATGGGGTGAAACAAGTTTATCGGAGATACCAGTCAGTCTCTCTGTGTTTTTCAAATAAGATTTACTCTGTCTCTGTGATTATCGGGGTGCAGGAGCAGCTCTTTAGGTTTTACTACTCTGAATGCTGTAAAAGGGCATCTGAGCAGTTAAATCTGGCATCTTGCTTCCATAAGGAGAAGGGAAAATGCTGAAAAGGCAGCTGCAGTGATACTTGGAGCTGGAATAAATTATCCAGAAGAGTGGGAGGCTCGGGATTTTATTTATGGTTAAAGCTCTGCTAATTAATGAATCTGGAAGAATCGACCCGTAGAGGAATCAAAGTTTAGTTCTTTTCTGTGTTAATGGTGTTTTATTTTTGTTCTGATATGGCAACACTTTGCTGCCCACCTTAACTCTGGAGTTAATGCACCAGTTTTCCTAAATGTGACCGGTTTAAATGGGTACCAAACTGGGAAGTGCCAGTCCACAAACTGTGCATCCAACTCATGGCTTTGGGGGAAGCTCAGCCTCCACTCTGAATCTCCGAAGGAGCTTGAAAGAAGGAGGAGAATTATTCACGAGGCTGTAAAATTAATGCAACAGGAATGAGGAGTTTGGTGGCTGTTTTAGATGGTGAAGTTCTAGCCTTGTGGAAATGGTGTGAGCTTCAACTTCCACCTTCAGGGATTTATGTGCGGGGAAAAAAAAGGAAAATCCTCTTTTTATTCCCCCCCTGCCCCGATTCTTTTTGATTTTAAATAAGTTTTTCAGGTGTGTCAGTAGGTCACAACATTCCAAAACCCTGTGAAAACCCTGAATTCCCCTTAAACACATTTTCCTTCATAATAACCAGTACAGAAATCAAAACCTTAAGCATTCCTGAACATTTACACCATGGAAGGGTTGAACTGAGACCCCAAATTGATCCAAATTCCCCAAAGTTTGAGGAATCTGAAAAAGGAAAAACAAAAAAAGATGAATTTCATGGCTGGAAAATTGAAGGATAAACCTTTCAGAAGCAGAACAAGGGGCCTTGTTGTCTAGTAGTTTCTTGATTGTTGGTTTGTTTCCCTATTGCTTTGTAAAAGAGGAAGGAAAAAATCAGGAGAGATGCTCCGGCAGCTCAGAAAAAAAATGTTCTGCCCTTCTAACTAGTGAGTGGTTGGTTGAGCCTGAGGCTGGTCCTGGTCCTTGTTTCTAGGCTTGGCAACTAGGAGAAGCCTCATCCCTGGAACTATCATAGGGTAGGCTGGACCTTGGGTTTCTAGCAACCTGCTCTGGGTGGGGATGGCCCTCCTCAGGGCAGAGGATTGGACTGGAGGGGTCTTAAGGTCCCTCCCAACCCAAACTAGTCTGTGATTTGATGATAAATGCTCCCTGCGTCCTGGAAACTTGCTTTTGTTGTTCCTGTATCAGTGTTAGGGGTCACTAAAGCTTCTCTGCTCTGTCTGGGTGCTGGGGCTGTTTAGTCAGAAGAGAAGGAAGCTGAGAGGAGACCTTATTGCTCTCTACACCTACTCGAAAGAAGGTTTGAGAGAGGTGGGGGTTGGTCTCTTCTACATGTGATAGGACAAGAGGAAATGGCCTTAAGTTGTACCAGGGGAAGTTTAGGTTTGCCATGAGGCAAAATCCCTTCCTGGAAAGGGTCATCAGGCCTTGGGACAGTTGATTCATCATTCCTGAATGTGTTTCAAAGTTGTGGAGGTCTGGAGCTTTAGGTCTGGACAGGGCTTAACAATGGCCTTGGGCTGGTTGGGTTTATGATTCAACTCAGTGATCTCAAAGGTCTTTTCCAAGCCTAACAACTCCATGAACTCCATGAAGAACCACTAGTTGAGCTAAAGGGGTTTAGGAAAATGGGGATATGCAAAACCTGTAAAGTGATCTCTGCTCTAGGCAATCCCTCCCCATGCCATTCAGGGGGGTTGCCCAGCCCCAGCGACTACCCCACTGTCACCACTCTCCTTCTGGGGCCAGACAGGGTGGGGGTGACATGCCATTGCCTGGCCATCATGAGGATGGGGACGAGGGAAAGCAGCTTCGTTGAAAAGCTTCCTAAACTTGATATCCTTGTTTATCTCATCCTAGTCCCTGTCTGGCCTCTCTCGATAAACAGGTGCCAGTGTCTGCAATTCCCAACAGCCACTTCGCTGCCGCAGTAACAGCCTGAGTGAGTTGGAGCTGCCTGGGGAGTTATTCCTGCTGCTCTTTGGGGCCAGAGCATCCCTGTGGTAATAGAGTGTGACTCTGGAAACAGCCTCAGGACCTCTTTACCGAGGTCAACCCATCACAACTTGGCTTGAGGATGCTGGTCTTGAGGTGTCGAGATGTTGGGGTTGTCACAGGACAAGGAAAACTCCAGGGTATTTCCAAGTACCTGTAGGACTCCCAGGCACTTAGACTTCTTGTTAACTTAAAATCAGAGAATCATAGAGTTGATGTGGTTGGGAAAGATCAGTTAGAGTTGTAGAGTCCAGCCTTTCACCCAGAACAGGGCAACCTCTCCTCATTCCAACCTCCTGAAATTTCTGGGAGTTAAGAGTGAGGTCTCCCCCAAGTCCCCTTTTCTCCAGGCTAAACCTAGCACGTTCTCCAGCTTCATTGCTCTACTGTGGACCACCAAGTGCTCTTGGGATTCCTTCTGCTCTCTAAGATGAGGAAAAGCATCCTTGTCTTGGACTTCTCCAGGGGTGGAGCATCCGCAACCTTCTGGGCAACCTGTTCCAGTGTCTCAGCACCCTCAGAGTGAGGAATTTATTCCCAAGATGTAACTTAAATCTCCCTTTTATTAGCTTGAACCCATCCCCCTTGTCCTTCCACTAGATCCTCTAATTCAAATACTTTTCCTTTAATACTTTTTGGCTCTTCATGATCCCTGACAGTTTGCCTTTCAACCAAAGGAACAGTTTCCCTCTCTTCCTTTTCTGTCAGCAGTTATTCAGCATTCTTTCTGTTGCATGTTGCATCGCCAAGCAGCAGGTTTCACACCAAGGAGGTGCCTTCCCACCCCATCCCCTATAAAAACCCAACCCTTGGACATCACAGCGGCTACTTTGTGTTTGCTAATGCTTCCTTTGTCCTCCTCCAAGGTACTGGAGCCTATTCCCAGCTAATGCTTTGCTTTCTCTCTTTTAAATATTCATGGTGGCAGAGTGGTTGGTTCCTTAATGGACAAGCAGCGTAGGTGATGGAGTCCGGAGCAGAAGAGGACTTGTTGTCAATAGCTTTTAAAGAACTTTGCACTCTTCCTGTCAGATTGACATTTATTTCTCCTGCTTTCAAGTTGGAATGACTTCTGGTGTGAGAACAGTTGTTGCTTAAAATGTGACCTTGTTAAGCTGTGTTGGGTTGGCAGGGGGTTGGACTGGATCATCTTTGAGGTCTTTCTCATCCCAGCCTCTCCTGGGTTGGACTTAGGGAATTGTCTTGTGTTTCCCCTACTCAAGGCACAACCTGGTGGGAATCTAATGCTACTTTGATAGAATCACAGAGCCATTTGGATTGGAAGGGACCTCAGAAACCATCTTCTTTGTCTGAGCACTAGAGTCCCTTGGAAAAAGTCACTCTGCAGCTTTCCTACAGTCCCATTCAGGTACTGGAAGGCTGCTAGAAGGTTCCCCTGGAGGAACAACTCCAGTTCCCGCAGCCTGTCCCCATAGCAAAGCCCTCTGATCATCCTTGCGTCCTCCTCTGAACTTGTGCCACCAGTTCCACATCCTTGTACTGGGGAACTGGACACAGAAGTCCATGTGGGGCCTCACAAGAGCAGAAGAGGAGAATCAGCTCCCTTAGTCTTTCCATGAAGTTTTTCCTGATGTCCAATGTAAACTACCCGTGGTGTAACTTGAAGCTGTTTCCTCTTGTCCTATCCCACACTTCTCTACGACCTCTTTTTGGGCATTTGTGGACAGTGAGAAGATCTCTAGAGCATCTCTGTGGTTGCTTAAGAGCAAAATAACACCCTGGAGAAATGTCAGAAATTTTTCAGGGGATGTTTTTGTTTTGTGCAGGCCACTGCATTCAGGTCAGTGGTGGGACGAGGGCTGGGAAGTCTGACTCTCCTGTCTTAAGCTAAGACTGGATTTAGGAGATCGTTTCTGGTCTGAGGAACATTCCCTGAGGTCTCTGGCCCTGCTCCAACAAGCATAAGAAAATGGGGAGAAAACCGAAGGGTTTGGGTGATGGCAGTGGGGATCAGATGAGGACCAAGGAAGTGGGGAACTGGACCCAGGCAGAAAGTGGTGAAGGTGTCTGTGGACTTTCAAGTTAATTTGGGAGACCAGGCGGGCCCATGGCTTTTATGTCTTTTGGAGGCACAAAAGTTGTGGACATATGGAGCCTGGGGACAGGGTTTAGCTGTAGCCTTGGGACACTTGGGTCAGTGGTTGGACTTGATCTTGGTCTTTTCCAACCTAAACAATTGTATGATTCTATGTTGGTGGAGTGTCCTGCAGCCTGCTCAGGTGGTGGTGTGATGGGACTCTGAGAAGAAAACCTTTAACATTTGAGGTGAAAGACCAGCAGGATCTCAGGAATGATTTTGGGGTGAGCTCCATGAGGGCTCTACCAGTGAGAACTAAAAAGCTGAGCGGGTGGTCTGAGCAAATTTTAAATGCTCGAGGGGAACCTCAGAGGTGTAACCTGTTTCCAAATGACACCTCCACACATGGGTTAAGTGTTTTTTCATCCTTTTAGCTTTCTCCAAGCTCAGAAAAGTTGTTTTCATGGCAGAATAGGGGGAACAGTGTTTTCCCAGTGTGTGCAGTGGTCTTAACTGGTTTTTTTGTTTGAACTATTTACTTGCCTGGAACATCAGTGATGATCAAGTCTCCCTCTCAGTGTTCCTGGAAAGCTGGTGTTGACAGGTGACATACCCAAGTTGTTGCCGAGTGATGGCAGATGGATTTTTGAAGTGCTGAATGAAAAAGAGAAAAAAATACAATAAATGTTTGGGTTTGTATCAGCCCAAATGTCCTCCAGATCTTCTTCTGGATTCCGTGGAGATATTTCTTGCAAACTCTTGAAAGTTTTTGATCACAGCAGGTTTTCTTGTTGTTCTAAGATAGCAGCACAGGCTGTTTCCATCACCCTAAACATCCATTAAAACTGTTGTCTCACTTGTTTGTGGTGTTGGTGAGTTGCTGGTGTCTCACACATAGTTGCAGGAGAGGACAAACATCTTCCCTAGGTGATGAAGATGAAAAATGGGTTTGAGTTCCTTCAAGCTCTTGGCCAATGTTCAGCACAGTCACATATCCAGGACCTTTTCAAGGGCTAAATATCTTTGAGAATTTAGGGGATGATTATTTTAATCAGTTAAGTAGGATCTGATGATTGGAGGGATCTCTCCATCCCAATATGAGGAGGAGACACCTTACTAAAAATTGTTAAAGCAAACTGTGGTCTTCTCATTTATCTTTTTAGGTAGCTGATAGATAAAAACAGCTTCACCAGCTGGTTTTTTGGTCTTCGATTCAGAGATTCCTAGTTTTTTGACAACTTGACTCTCTAAACCTCCTAACTGCTTTACACAGGGTCATATTTTCCAGAATCCCACACTGGTAGAGGCTGACAAGTTCCTCTAAAGATCACGTAGTCCTGCTGGAGCAGGTTCCCCAGTAAGGTAAAGGTTGGTTTGGAGTCTCTCCAGAGCAGGAAACTCCCCAACCTCTTGTCAAGGACCCATCTCTGGTCAAGGACCAGTCTCTGAGGGGTTCTCCTCATCCAAAGGATGTCAAAAGCAAGGGACCTGGCCAAGGAGGTGGAATCCTTGGAGCAAACCTCCATCATTCAAGTTCTCAGGGGCTTTTCATGCTGGTGCCGTGTGTCCCCATGCTGTTGTGCTGCCCACGTTGTGCTCAGCTCTGGGAATTCCTCAGGAATGCAGTAACCCCATTCCTTGGGAATACAATTTGAGCTATGACATAATCCCTGGAGCAAGTGAGGAGCCATTAGCAGCTTCTTCCTTACGGCAGTTGGTGGAGCGGAGCTGCTTGTCTCAGGATTCTGCTCATTCCTGGGTATTTTCTCATGCTCCAAATGCTAACAGGTGGCACTGGGGAATTGGTGGGAGCTGAATGATATTTTAAATCAATCAACACCACAGCTTGACTTCTCCTGGTTGTCTGAGTTATAGCGTTGGCCTTGTGAATTCAGGATGAACACAGCCTGAATGGTCAAACTGAAACAGGAGAGCCTCATCTCGGAGTGTAATGTGACCTGGATCTCCTTCAGGATCCCCAGAATTGGGGTAAATAGGAATAAGGAGGAAAAGGAACTTGAAATGATCCTGGCTTAGAGCTACACCTGAGTCACAAGTATTTAAAACCATATTTAAAACCCTACAGCACTCTGAAAGGAGGTTGGAGTGATGTGGAGGTTGGTCTGTTCTCTCAAGACCAAGAGGAAGCAGCCTCAGGTTGCCCTAGAGGAGGTGAGGGTTGGCCCTGAGGAACAATTTCTTCTTTGAAAGGGTTGTCCAGGCCTGGCCCAGACTGCCCAGGACAATGAGGGAGTCCCTGTCTGGAGGAGTTGCAAAGTCCTGGAATTGTGGGGTGAGGGACATGAGTTTAGTGGGCACCTGGTAGTGCTAAGGCAACACTTGGACTCAGTGGTATTAAAGATCTTTCCCTACCCTTTCTAAAAGCAAAATCTGAAAGTTCAGCTTGATTCTCAAGAGCTTTTTGGTTACTTCTTGCACAGCACCAAAGAAGAAGGACAAAATTTAGCTGCTTGGTTTGATCACTAAACCTTTTGGCTGGTGGGTCTCCACCAGCTCCATGGTGTCTCTGCTATGCTGAGAAGCCCAGAGCTGGCCCCAGTCCTGTGTGGGGGGAAGTGGAGCAGAGGAGGGGAGCACAATTTCTACTCTAAGCCCCTGCCCATGTCCAGTTTTTCACACATCAGTCCTTCTCGAGGCTAATCTCCTTCTCCCAACCTGTGTTGGTGCTTGGGGTTGTCCCAACCCCTGTGTAGCAGGGCACCCATCTTCCTGAAGGTTCCCTCCAAAGACAAGGTTGTCCAGCGAGATTGTGGCTGCTCCATCCCTGGAAGTGTTCAATCCATATTGGATGGGGCTCTGGGCAACCTGGTCTGGTGAGAGATGTCCCTGCACATGGCAGGGGGTTGGAGCTAGATGGTTTCTGAGGTTCTTTCCAACCTAAACCATCCTGTGGTTCAAAATCAGAGCTAGTGATGGGAAACATCTCATGAGGCTATGTCACCAATGCTGGTTTGGGTGCAGATGTGTCTCCAGGGTGCTTAAGCTGCTCTTGGGCATATGAGTGTTCGCCATGGCTTTGGACCGTTATCTTCTTCATAGTGGATGTCTCAAGGAGTGGCCTGAAGGTCACTGAGGGCTTTTAAGTTCATAAAGTCCAAGTGGTACCCCAGCATGGCCATGTCCCCACTAATCCCCGACCCTCACCCCACATCTGCATGGCTTTGAGACCTCAGGGACTCCTGCAATGTCCTGGACAGCCTGGACCAAGGCTGGGGAACCCTTGTGGGGTAGCAATTCTTCCTCAGGGCCAACCTAAACCTTGGCAGCTCCTTCAGGCAGGAGCAGCCTCTCCTCCTGCACGAGGAGCATTTCCTCACCATCTGTTCCTAGTTCCCCACTCCTTTGGGCTGTTCCTACCTAGTTTTTTGGGTTTATCTCCCCCATCCTCATCCCAATTTTTACCTGAAAGACCCAACAACAAGGAAGAAAAGATTGGGTAGGGGATGGGGGGGGGGGGCAGTCAGTAAGCACCTACTTGAAGTTTATTTGCTGGGAGAGGCCTCCAAAGGCAGAAGAGCTGCCTCAGGTGGGTTCCAACCAGGAAATTTTCTGTAGCCTGAGGGGAATGAAGAAAGACTTCAGGGCTTTAGGATGTTTGATGAAAGAGTCTGGAGTGCAAATTATATTCTCCTCATTACTTCTGTTTTAGTCTGAGGACATGGGCTGCAATAGAAGGATTCAAGGCATAAATGCCTGGCTACAAGACTAGTGCTACAGGCAGGGCTTTGGGTTCTTTGATAATCGCTGGTTTTATAAGACACCAGACCTGACAGTTACGTGCGGGAAAGGTCTATCTCAGAAGGGAAAAATGGTTCTGGGGCAGGAATTGTCAGGGCTCATTCAGAGAGCTTTAAACTAGATACAGAGTGGGGTGGGATTGTTGCTGGGTGGGCACTAGTGGGACAGTGCTCTGGTCTTGATGAAAACCATGATGCCTCCCCCCGTCCTAGGGTGAAATTGGAGCTCTCAGCTCGCTCCCTGAAATGCCTGTACAGTGTACACCAATGCACGCAGCACGGGGAATGTGTAGGAGGAGCTAGAAATCTGTGTTCAGTCAGGTGATTATGATCTGGTGGTAATTACAGAGACATGATGGGACAGCTCTCATGACTGGAATGTGGTCATGGATGGCTATGTCATAGAATCACAGAATCATTAAAGTTCGAAAAGACCCTTGGGATCATCAAGTCTAACCATTAATCCTACTCTACAAGTTCACCTCTAAACCATATCCCCCAACACTACATCTAAGTGTCTTTTAAACTCATCCAGGGATGGTGACTCAACCAGCACCCTGGGCAGCCCATTCCAGTGCCTGACCACTCTTTCTGTGAAGAATTTTTTCCTTTTCGGGAGGGACAGGTCAGCAAGGCGAGGTGGTGGAGTTGCTCTTTATGTGAAAGACCAACTGGAACGTATTGACTTCTGTTCAGGGGCGGATGAAGAGAGAGTTGAATTTGTCTTGAGAGTTGGCATGGGTGACACAGTTGTGGGTGTCTATTACAGGCCACCAGATCCGGACGAGGAAATTGGTGAGGCCTTCTACAGGCAGCTGACAGAAGCCTCACAGCTACAGGCCCTGGTTCACATGGGGGATTTTAACTACCCTGATAGTTGCTGGAAGACCTACTCAGCCAGCCATCCACAGTCCAAGAGGTTCCTCCAGTGCATTGGTGACAATTTCCTCGTGCAAATGGTGGAGGAGCCCACTAGGAGAGGAGCGTTGCTGGATCTTGTACTCACCAACAAGGAGGGTCTGGTTGAAGCAGTGAACGTTGAGGGCAGCCTTGGTTGCAGTGACCATGAGATGGTGGTAGGAACAGAATAGCTATCAGAAAGGGACCTGGGGGTCCTGGTGGACAGCAGGATGACCATGAACCAGCAATGTGCCCTTGTGGCCAGGAAGGCCCCTGGCATCCTGGGGTGGATCAGAAGGGGGCTGGTTAGCAGATCAAGAGAGAGTCTCCTCTCCCTCTGCTTTGCCCTGGTAAGACCACATCTGGAGTATTGTGTCCAGTTCTGGGCTCCTCAGGTCAAGAGGGACATGGAAACGCTGGAGAGCATCCAGTGCAGAGTCACAAAGATGAAGGGAGTAGAACACCTCTCTTATGAGGAAAGACTGGGGGAGCTGGGTCTCTTGAGCTTGGAAAAGAGGAGACTGAGCGGTGACCTCATTTATGGTTATAAATATGTGAAGGGTGGATGTCAGGAGGATGGAGCCAGGCTCTTTGTGGTGTCATCTAATGATAGGACAAAGGGCAATGAGTATAAGCTGGAACACAGGAAGTTCCACATAAGGAACTGCTTCACAGTGGTGTGGACAGACCACTGGAACAGGCTGCCCAAGGGGGTTGTTGAGTCTCCTTCACTGGAGGCGTTTAAGCCCTGCCTGGACGTGTTCCTGTGTGACTTGATCTAGGNCTCATTTATGGTTATAAATATGTGAAGGGTGGATGTCAGGAGGATGGAGCCAGGCTCTTTGTGGTGTCATCTAATGATAGGACAAAGGGCAATGAGTATAAGCTGGAACACAGGAAGTTCCACATAAGGAACTGCTTCACAGTGGTGTGGACAGACCACTGGAACAGGCTGCCCAAGGGGGTTGTTGAGTCTCCTTCACTGGAGGCGTTTAAGCCCTGCCTGGACGTGTTCCTGTGTGACTTGATCTAGGTCATCCTGCTGTGGCAGGGGGATTGGACTAGATGATCTTTCGAGGTCCCTTCCAATGCTCTGTGATTCTGTGAATGAATACATTTATGGGACTTGTAGAGATTTCAGGGCTTAATCCAGCACCAGTAGCTTCCCTGACTGCTTTGGGGTAGTGACTGTAACCCTTGGATGTATTGATGCAAAGAAGGCAGGAACAGGGGGGGCCTTTTGGGTGTCTTCCTTCAGTTTGGATCAAGCTGTTCTTAATTACACATCTCCTAATTGGAGAGGAAAATCCAGAGCAAGCCAAAGCTCAGCCTGTTTTCACCAAGGTTTTCTAGTCCTATTGCCCTTCTCTTCTTTTCTAATTCTTGATCAAGCCTGCATTTTGTAAACCATATCCAGGCAGAGACCTACAATCTCTGGAAGCAAAAAGGATGTTTCCTCGCACTGTCTTTGGAATTCAGCCTGTCAGCATGACTGGGACCTGCAGCCCTACCCTCTAGGTGGCACGATGCACCCGTATTTACCTCAGGTTTTGCAGCAAAGAGGTAGATTTGGGTTTGGAAACGACTCACAGAGTTACAAGAAGCAGCAGAATATCCTTGTGCTCAGCAAGAAGAAGCAGCCTGGCCAGAGCTAGTGGGATTTTTGTTTTCCCTGTCAGGATTGCTCCTTTTTTAGGGTTTTCTGTTGCAGCCGTTTACGATGTTGCTCTCCCCATGCCTCCCGCTGTTGGGTTTTAATCAATCCTGGAGGCTTCAGAATCACCCCAAATTTAAAACTGCCTTCCCAAGCAGCTGTATTTTGATGCCTGGTGGTTTGAAAACCCAATGAAGTATAAAGGGCCATGTTTAAAAACCCCAAACCTGACAGCAGAAGAGCAAAGGGAAAGGCTCCGTAATTTCATTAAAGATATTTTTTCCATTGATTCTGCCTGTTTAGCTAAACCTTCTGAACAAGCCCAGCAAACGCAGTTTCATTCCTCCGGGCAGATTGGGATTGTGTAGGGTGATGTAGATAAGCCCAAATTCCTGGATCTCTTAGGTTTGAGCTCTGAAATTAAGGCAGAGGGTAACAAACCTGCTGGGAACAACCCAAGTCTTTGTTATCCTGGGTCAGGACCAGCTTGTAAAAGACAAGAAGAGGAGGGGAGGGTGTTCAACCCCCTAAAAGGGCAATAAAGCCACCCTAAACCACTCTGCAACTATCATTGTAATGAAATTCCATTTTCTTACAGCATAAAATCCCATCGATACTCCAAAACAACCCCATCAATCCCAAAAACTCCTCCAACCCCTCCCTTTTCCACCCTTTTGATTGGGATTTTTGTAATTTCTTTTAAAAAATTTGTCCTTTTTTTCTGTTTTATAACCTACGAGGATATTTTTTATTCTGGAGAGGCACAGACACCTGTGCTCCCGATGCATTGCTGTCCTCCTCCTCCTGGAGTTTTTTCTTTTCTGCTGGTTCAGGGTTTTTTTTTTTCCTCTAGCTAGGAAAAACCTTTTAGCAGATGGTGGGATAAAGCAATGCTGACCGAGAAATTACTCGGGAGCTGAGAGCGATGGTGTCTTTCTCCATCACAAAGTCCCCAGAATTGCTGTGGTTTCTCCCAGGAGGACGCAGGGTTAGGAAGGAGGGCTGGGAAAAACCCCCTTGTGACTGCATTTGACACTGTGAGGGTTTCTTAGGGGGAAAGGCTGGACTTGGGATGGTTCCACAGGGTGAAATACGGCAACACTGGGTTTTCAAGCACAGAGTTTTTGTCGTGGGGCAGTGGGATCTTCCTGTAGGAGCAGGACAGACTCTATGGAGTAGTGGGATTCCTCCCATCATTTCAGCCCCAACAAGGAGAGGTAAAAATCAGAAATATCAGGGGAACATCAGGAGAATCTCTCCCTTCCATCTCATGCCTCTTTTATAGGATTTTAGGTAGGAAAATGAAGCTCTGGGGTGCTGAAGCTCTTGCTCTGGTCTCGGCACCAGGAAGGCAGTGAGTAAGACAGTCGCCAGCTCAACTCCATTGCCAAGTAATGAAGTGGAAATTAACTCCCTAGCTGGCGAGGAGAGAGCAGAGCAGGGAGAAGGGGGGGATTAGCTCCCGACAGCAGTACTCGGTGCTGAGATTGATGGGATGTGCTGACGTCGGGTACCAAACCCGACCAGCTCACTTTGGTGAGCAATTCATCTAAAGGTTGGGTGATCTGTCATCCTCTGCCTAGCCCTAAAAGCTGGGGAAATTTGTTGGGAGGGTTTGAAAAGACCTTCACCTTTGTGGGATTTGAGGGGCCAGTGAGAAAGGGGCCAAGGTGAGGAATTGAGGGGCAGGAGAGAAGGGGGAAGGAGGTAAATCAGCTCAAACTTGTTGCCTTTCTTCCTTTCTGGAGGATAATGCCAGTGTTTGGGGCTTTGCACCAATTTCTGAAGACCTACAGACAATGAGTTGAGGTTATGGGATCCAAGATACCCACCCTGAACACCCCTAAACCCCAACTAAACCCTCTCGTCACCCAGAAGTGATATTTCAGCTGTGCTCCCAGTACCAGGCTGGTTTGTGAATGCATCAGTCTGCTCTACTGGCGAGACTTGAGTGAGCTGGGAGCTGCAAAAATGCTGCCCACAGCTGTCTGTTCCCCTCTGGATCCTGTGATTTCAGTGCCACAGTGATGGAGAGGAGCTTCTTGTTGTTTTTGGGTGCAAAATTCATTTGCTTTCGGGAGGTGTCAGAGGATTATCAATGTGGGATTAGTTTTGATGCCATTTTCAGTCCTGAGATACATTTGTGCTGCCTTTTAATTGACATTTGGGGCTTAGCAGAGGCTAAAGAACCTTTAAACCTCAGCCAGAGGTTTTTCTTCCTGGGTTTGCAGCAGAATTTAACCCAAACTCTCTAAGGATCCCGATGGACCACGTTCTACGGGCAAATCTTGAGTTGTGGAGGACCCATAGAGCCTGAGACCTGTTCTGTAACTGGTTTTAATAAAAGGGCTTCCTCGTGGTCTATTTAATTCTCTCCCAGGATGTCTGAATAGAGGAACTTCCTTCCTTCAAGGAAAAGCAGGTGGTTGTAGCTTTGAGGACCAAGTCTGAGCTGAATGCAAGCCTCAGGTAGCCAAAATGATGGGTTGACTCCTTTATGTGCTCCCTTTGCTGGGTGCTCCTTCACAGAATCACAGAACTACAGGATGGTGGGTGTTGTAAGGGACCTCTGAAGACCATCTAATCCAACTCCAACTTTCCCAGGTGGGTTTCTGCAGCAAAATTGTCCTGTGCCATTGCTCTCCAAGCTATTCTGCTTCCTTCAAACCTCCTCAGGCTGCCCAAGTCAGTGAGGTCCTCCAGTGCTGGGAATGCAGTGGGCTTTGCTGTGACATTTCTGAGATGCCACCATAGTCATGGACCTTAGTGACCATCTTGTTCTCACGTTGCAAAGGAGATCTGGCCTGCAACTTAGAACAGGATCACAGAATGGTTTAGGTTAGAAGGAACCTTCAAGATCCAGTCCTCTGCTGTGAGCAGGGACATCTCTCACTGGACTAGTTTGCTCTTGTCTTGTCTCCTGTGGTTGCAGAAGTTGAGGAAAAGTGAGGCTGGAACTAAATGATCTCTGAGGTCCCTTTCCAACCTAAACCATTCTGTGAGTCTATGAAAAGTTTCTGACCCCCCCTGCTCGTAGTAAGTCCTCAGCTTGTTGTAAATCTCCACTTGGGTGGATATTGATAATCTAATCTGTCTCCGGGGCTGCCCTGTTGGCCTGGGGTATTTTTTTATGAATCTGAAAAATCAAAGGCCATTTTATTGTTTTAAAAAGCTCTGAATTTGTCTTCCATCTGCAGCTAAGAGGGTTTCTGTTCATCAGAGGGAGGTTTGAGGTTTATTACTTGGTTGACTGAGAGTTTTTGCTCTATGTCATTATGATATGGTTAGTCTGAAGAGCAGGAGGCTGAGGGGAGACATTATTCCTGTCTACAACTAGCCAAAAGTAGGTTGGAAAGAGGGGGAGGTTGTTCTCTCCTCCCAAGTAACAAGTGATAGGACAAGAGGAAATGGCCAGGGGAGGTTTAGATTGCACATGAGGAAAAACATCTTCCTGGAAAGGGTCATCAGGCCATGGAACAGGCTGCCCAGGGAGGGGGTTGAGTCACCATCTGTGGATGTGTTTCAGAGTTGTGGAGATCTGGATCTTCGGGACAGGGTTTACAGCTTGGGCTCATTGGGTTCATAGTTGGACTTGATGGTCTTGAAGAACTTCTCTATCCTAAACGATTCTGTGAGATGACTGATAGTGTTATCCAGGACGGGGCAGGAAGGCTGGGAAGCTGCATCACAAGTTAACAAAGAAGTTACTGAGCTCTGGTTATCTCAATCCCACCTGAGAGTCGGGAGCCTTCAGGCACCTCCTTTTGTTTTGTCTCATCCTCACCTCGAGGCAGAAGGGTCTAGCAGGTCCCTAGTTGCAAAAAAAGCTCCATGTGGAAGGTTCTGCTCCCTGGGTACCTCTCCAATGAGTGCCTCGGGGCTTCTTGTTCAGGCGCCTGGTGATCCTTGCAGGCACCTGAGCGTCCTCGTTTCTCATATCTGCAGCCAGCAGGAAGGAAAAAAACCTAAAGAGGCAGAGGATGAGAACAGGTTTTTGCCTTGTGCTGCTCTGTTCACACTTCCCAGCCTCTAATTGATCGAAGACTCAGCACTGACGCTGTCTCTTCCTGGGAGCTGCCACCTTGAAGGAGGCATCTGGCTTCCCCAAAGATCCGACCAATGTCTGGGGACCTCTCTACTACGTCTGGGACTTGCATAGGTACATCAAGAGGAGAAAAATAATCTGTGAGAAGCTTTGTGAGGTTTAGCTGAGCTTGTAGGAAGATTTTGCTTAATTGTTTGGTTTCTGTTATTCTCAAGTATGTTCAGCTCCTTATGGAAGACTTGATGGGACGGATGGGACTGAATGAAGAGGTGGAACGGCACAAATTTGGCTCATGGAGAAAACCAGCCACCCCATGAGCCAGCAAGTTGCTCTGGTGGCCCAGACCGCCAGTGGGCTCATGGGGTTTATTAAGTGTGACCAGTAGGTTGAGGGAGGTTCTCCTCCCCCTGTACCATCCCTTCCCAAGTCCACATCTGAAATCTTGTGTCTGGTTTCTCTGAGAAGAAACTTCTTGATATTGAGGATGACGCTGGCCTAGACTGTCCAGAGAGTTTTGTGGAGTCTACTGCTCTGGAGAGATCCCAAACCCACCTGGACTCCATCCTAAGTAACTCGCTGTGGGTGAATTTTGTACTAGGTGATCCCCAGAGGACTCTTCCAACTCCACCAACCTGTGGTTCCGGGATTTTGATTGCCATACAGTTCATTTTAACCCTTCTTTCCATCTACCAGCAGTTAGAAGTCACCAAGGAAGGTTTTAATGTGGGATTATGTGACCTTCTGCTTCAAATTCATAAACACCAGTGGTAAAGTTACTGTGTTCTTGGCTCTTTCTCCTCAAGCCAATCTTTCCACCTCACTGTGCATCTGCTTCCTGGGCACGACAGCAGCCTTCTGAGCTCTTTTTGCAGTTGTAACTGTCAGCTGTTTTTTTTCCCCTGTTAATTGTTATAATTACTCTTAAAACCTGGCCCCTGATAAGGAGACTTAGGTAGACAAATTGGTTTCAGTTTTTATTACAGAACCTGCTCTTGCTAAATGAAGGAATTTTGTTTTTGTTTTGCTGAAGGCTTCCACCAAACTGTTGAGTCAAGACAATGGCTTGATGGGGTGAAATCTCTGCTGTTCAGACCCTTGAGAACCATTTGCTGGGTAAAAACGTTGTGTTTCTTGGAAGGCAAGTGGTATTAAAGGAGCCTCTCAAGCAAACGCAGTGAGCTTTTGTCTGTCTGTAGATAGAGGGTTCATCCCAGATCTGTGTGTGATCTCCCCCAAAGCCAGAGGTGCTGTCATGCTGCCCAAAGTAAAAAAGTGACCCCCAGAATGGGGTCAAGCTGTACTAGGGAAGGTTCAGATTGGATATTGGGAAAAACTTCCTCCCAGAAAGAGTGGTGAGGATTTGGAACAGGCTGCCCAGGGAGGGGTTCAAAAAATGGGCAGATACGGTGTTTCAGGAGATGGTTTAGTGGTTAGAGGTTGTAGAGCAGATTGTTGGACTTGATGATCTCAGTGATCTCTTTTCTAACCTTGATGATTCTATCGCTCTGTGATTCTCCATACTGACCGTTCCTTAGGGTCCACCAAGATAGGTTAATGGTTGAACTTGATCATCTTGGAGGTCTCTTCCAACCTTAATGATTCTAAGATCTGCAAGTGGTTTGACTTCTCCTTTGATCTTATAGCCAGTCAGCACTTTCTTCCCAGAGGTAAACCCACCTCAGAACTCAGGGCAGGTGGTTGGCTGCTCAGAACCTGACTGAAATTTTCAATCAAACCATTTGACCAAAAGGTTAAGGTAGCTCAACAGAACCACCCTGAAGAGCTCCTGGAGAGGTTTCAAGGGGGGTGCGCTGGGCTTAGGCAAAAAATAGTTGCTCATCAGCCTGAGCTCGTTAATGCCCATTGCCTGTAGAGACTAATTAAGAAGAGCTGCAGCTGTTTTTGGAAGCACTTGGTGGGGATTGCGCGGCAAGTGCCACCGGAGGAGCTCACTGAGTGTGAAACATTAAGCGTTTTGCGCTGCTGCACTCCGAAGAACTGCTGGGTGGGGGGAGCTGTGGGGTTGTGGAGGCTGCGGGAGGAGCTGGGCAGAGTTCCCCACACTGTTTGCTTGGAAGCAGTTAGCTTTAGGTTTAGGGTTAGAGTCTGCCATTGGCTCAACATCAGGTTGGGAGGAGTGACAGATCAGCTTAGGAACTGACAGATCCTGGAACCAGTTAATAGGATTTTCTCTCTGCATCCTCCTCACCCCGAAATAGCCTCAAGTTGTGCCAGGGGAGGTTTAGGTTGGCCCTGAGGTACAACTTCTTCCACAAAACGGTCATTAGACACTGGAACAGGCTGTCTAGGGCAGTGCTGGAGGGGTTGAAAAACTGTGGAGATGTGGGGTGAGGACATAGAACAGCAGAGACCTGACAGTGCTGGAGCAACACTTGGACTCGATGAACTTGAAGGACTTTTCTGTCCTATTCCGTATTTTGCCTTTTGCAGGCAGCCCTGTGTCTGTGGTGGGGCAGCTCAGAGTGTTGGTCCTATGATCCAAGGGAATGATCCTTCTACAACCCACTGAAAAGACTTTATATTTGCCTCTCAGTGTTAGGACAGAACCTTCTGCTCAAAGCTGAGGCCAGACAAATCCCTCCAAGCTACTTTTGCTCCTGTGGCATCAACATCTTGTGGTCCAAAGCCAGGCTGCTCCTCCACACCATTGGCTGCTTGAAGCCTCCATTACACAAGGTACTTAATCACCAGTTCTAACTCAGCTGCCATCTCAGGAAGGTCCAGGACTGTTGTCCTACAACAGACCTCCCTGGTGGTCCTTGTAGTCCTCTGACCTCATGGTGAATGCGTTTTTCCTGTCCTAAAAGGCAAAGAAATGTTGTGTGCAGAGGCTCCTGAGATCTATGTCTGGAGGAGACTCTTCTGGTACTTGAAGATCAAGAATATTGAGGCTGCTGGATAATCAGGGTCATTTTAAATTTCAGTCACTTTATTTTAAAGCTGGAGTAACACAAGCAGATCCCTCAGATGTTCTGTCGAGGGTGCTCGACCTTCCACCAGCTCAACCCTGGCTCTTCTTGTTCCTCAGTTGCTCCATAGGTCTTCAGAGGTCCCTGTCATATCAGTGTGGGTTACAGTTGCTGGGACCCTTGACCCCATTATGCTTTAGTTTTGTTGTACAATGTTTTCTTTGTTTGTCCTTCTGGTTGCTTTATCTCTTTAAGTATCTTGGCTGGTGTCTTCTGCACATGGGACGTAAAAGTGTTCTCCAAGATTGTGGGTCACATTGAATGACAGCAAAAGAAATAATGGAGTAATAGAATAGTTTGGGTTGGAAAGAACCTTAAAGACCCAGCCCCCTGCAGTGGGCAGGGCCATCTTCGTCTAGACCAGGTTACTTAGAGCCCCAATGTCCAACCTGCTCTGAGATGGTTCCAGAAATGGAGCTTCTCCCACCTCTATGGGCAACTTGGGCCTGGCTCTCACCACTCTCAGTGGAAGTTTTTAAGTACTGGAGGCTGCTGTAGAGTCTCTTCAAAATATCTCTTCTCCAGCTGAACCCCCACAGCTGTCCTAAGTGAGGGATTCCACCCTCAGAGCAGCATCTCTTGAGCCTCCTGTGTCCCCACTCCTCTATCCCAGAACTGGAAACCTGCTAATGCTGCTTTGTAAAACCGGAGTTGCATGAGGCTTTGAGAATGGAAACCTTAAAGTCCTTGATGTTAAAGGGTTCTTCTGGGAGCTGATGTGAAAAGTTTGGGAGATGTTAGTGAAGCAAAGAGTCAGGCTCAAGGTCTAGCTATTCACATGGCTCTGGTGAGCTCCCTGCTGGCACGCACAGAATCCAGACTGGGATTACAGCTTTACGATTTGTACGTGGGATTTGCTGGGAGCTCCTGGTTCTTTTTATAGAGACACTATTCTGGGGGCGTTTTGATGAGGGGATTTCTGACCTTTAAACATGAAGCCGTTGAGTTGTGGAGTACAGAAAAACCAGAGTGACTCTGGTCAGTGGCCCTTGCGGAAGTTCAGCTGTTTTCATGATCTTGGATGTTGCTTGCTGGGTTGGTTTGTCATTGCTACATGGTAGAGCTCTGCCAAGGGATCTATTTTGGTGGGATGCCCTGTTGGTCTTGGTAGTGTATGAGAGAAGGTACAAGAGCTCTGACATCTCTGCCAAGATTGTTCTTCTAGAACTTGCCAAGAGAAACACCTTCAGCTTAACTTATCATAGAATTGTTTAGGTTGGAGAAGACCTTTCAGCTCATTGAGTCCAAACTAGATGATAGAAGATGAGTCAGAAGAGATAAAAAAAAAGCACCAAGAGGGTTATGCAAACAAGAAATAACCTAAGCAATGAAGTATTTTATTAACTAATAATACTCGGTGCTAATTGTCTTCCTGAGACTGTGCAAATGTTAATTAAGCTGTTACCACCTGCGAGGTAGGTGGGGAGGAACACAGGTTTTATGGGTAGGAGAACCTGTGAGGATCCTAAAATCTCTGCCTGTTGGAGGGCTTTGATGAGTCCCATGGGGCTGCGGTTGGACCAGCGTCTGCATGGGATGCCCCATGCAATGTGTTGCTTTTTGGTTTTTAACCAGAAATGGGTTTACTGGTGAAATTAGGTATGTAGGAACTATTCAAACTGGCTTCTGTTGAACTGTTTCCTGGCTTGTGTCAGCACTGGGGTGGCCAGCAGGACCAGGGCAGGGTTTGTCTCCCCAGCTTGATTCCTAGGGTCAGTTCTGGGCTCCTCACTCACTGCCAGAAGGACATTGAGGGCTTGGAGTGTGGCTGGAGAAGGGCAATGGAGCTGGGGAAGGAGCTGGAGCACAAGTGCTCTTGAGGAGCAGCTGAGGGAACTAGAGGGGTTGAACTGTGGAAAAAGAGGATCGGGGCAGACCTTCTTGCTCTTCACAACTCCTTGAAATTCAGCAAGTTGGAACGAGGTGGGAGTCAGTCTCTTCGCCATTGAAACAAGTGACAGGAGGAGAAGTGGCCTCAAGTTGTCCTAGGGGAAATTGAGGTTGGCCCGGAGGAACAATTTCTTCCTCAATAGGCAAGTCCTGTCCCAGGCTGTCCAGGGCAGTGGGGGAGGTCTTTATATCTGGAGGGGTTGCAAAGCTGTGGAGATGTGGGGTGAGGAACAGGGATTCGTGGGGATCTGTCAGTGGTGGGGGAACGCTTGGACTCGATGATCTTAAAAGTCTTTCCCAACCTAAATGATTCAGCCAGTAACTGCCAAGTGCAGGAGGTGTCTTGGTGGATATGTCTGCGTTTGTCCATATGATGATCCCACTAAATCTCTCTGGAAATGGAAGATGTAGGGAAGTAACTGATATCATAATAAAGTTGTTGTTGTAGATCTTTAGGTCCTTTCCAACCTGAATCATTCTGTGATTCTACAAGAGGACCTCCTGGCCCACCTGTCATGAGCGTGGTGAATCTCAAGAGGTCGACAAGTGATATTGTTGGACTGATAGATATAACGGAGAAAGCAGCTGCTTTTCATCAAAAGATCTGGAGCAGGGGAGACATGAAATAAGTCTGCTGTGAACTGGGGCAGGTGTTGTTGCTAGAACAGCTTGGTAATAGTAGGAGGCTGGTCTGGGAATGTGGAGGACGTCACTCCAGCCACAGTGTTGGGTTGTCATTTGGTAGTATTTGCCTCAGCAGCCAAGTTTCTCTTGGGACTTTATGGATGAACTTGGTGTTAGAATGTTGGAGGTGGGATTTTCAGACAGCAGACTGCAAATACAAGCGGTTTATGCTCCATCTGTCTGGTGCAGGTTGGTCATGGCAATGTCCTACTGCTGGTAGGACATGTCCTGTGCTTCTGTCCTCACCACTGCTCCAGTGGGTCCAGAAAGGGAAGACATCCTGCAGCTCCAAACTCCCAAAATGCTCTAGAAAGGCTAGTTCTGCTACTTTTAGAATGGAGGGAGGGTGTTGAAAATCTTTCTTTGCTTAGGAATGACCCTTTTCTTACAGATGGTTGTCAGAGTGAGATGTTTGAGAATGGAATCTGATGATGAAATAGAGACTTGGCAGTTCTAATTAAGATTCTTGGGGGTTTGGCTCCATTATCGAGGGTATTTCTGGCCCTACTTTAATTTCTTTTCCTGGATTAAATGTTCGTCGTCTTGGGAAGTTGACACCTTGGGCCTCTCTCCATGTGACCTTTCCCCAAGTGCTGTAATGAAATAGCAAAGGGAAAAAAACAGGCTTTAAGGGAAGACTCTTCTGACTTAAATCATCTTTGTTGACTAAGCCAATGCAAAGAGGATCTCTTTGCCCTCTCCCTAGAAAACTGCCCGGTGGTTACAGGGCAGAATTTGACTCTGACCCACAGAAATCATGGGAAGTTGGCTGTTGGTTTTAGCAGGTCTTGCCTTCTCCCATCTCTTTGGGTTTTGCTCCCCAAAACCATTTTTTTTTGGCTGGCGTAGAAAAGTAGGAGCCCTCTGAGAAGTAGAAGTGCTCATTCTGTTCCTTCTTCTCTGTCTGCTTCAGTGTTGTCCATGGCTGCCCTTTCTTCTACCCTTGTGTACCTCTTTCTTTAGAGGAGAAACAAGAGGAGAAGGCTAGCTGGCCTTCATTTCATGTTCATCCATCAACAAGATGTGATGTCCTGGCTCAGGATACCAGCCCTCATCAGTGCAGGCAAGAGTTGAGCTCCAGGAAGAGCGTTAATGTAACTCTTTGCATGGCCAGGAGCTCAATCCAGTGGCCTCACATGGTAGTTTGGGAACCACCACCAAGCTGCCACTCTAGTGGGATATTATTAGACACCATGCAGTCATGCTTAAGCCACAGAAGCATCTCTTGGTATTTAAGTACTGTTCGTTGTAAAATTATCCCACTGAGATAGAAAGGGGGACCCACAACTAGTGGGGCCTTCAGTTCTAGGGTTGGATTGAGGTCTTTCTGAGGGCACTACCTGGAGAACTGGGCTCCAGTGTGGCTGGAGTTATGCAGGACTTCTATCTATCCAATTTAGTTGGATAGAATCATCAAGGTTAGAAAAGATCTTCAAGATCAAGTCCAACCATCTGCCCTACATCCCTGAGCTACTAAACCATCTCCTGGAACACCATGTTTACTTGTTTTTTGAACACATCCAGGAACATTTACTCCACCCCTCCCTGGGCAGCCTGTTTCAAGGCCTCCCCACTCTTTCTGGGAAGAAGTTTTTCCTAATATCCAGTCTGCACATCCTCTGGCACAACTTGACCCCATTTCCTTTTGTCCTATCACTAGTCACTAGGGAGAAGAGGCGAACACCCACCTCATCACCACTTCCCTTCAGGTCGTTGTAGAGAGCAAACAGGTCTCCCCTCAGCCTCCTGGCTGAACAGCCCCAGCATCCTTAGCCTCCTGTCGTCAGACCTGTTCTCCAGACCCATAATCAGCCCAGTTGCCCTTCTCTGCACCCTGTCCAGCACCTTAATCTCCTTCCTATATTGCAGTGCCCAAAACTTGAGTGTGCTCAGTACTCGAGGTACAGGATCACCGCCTTTGGTCATACTGGTTACACTTTGTTGGCAGATGTGGGTAGAAGCTGTTTCTCCCTCTGAAAGATGTGTCTGGTTTAATAACAAGAGAGAACAGGTGCCCCTTTTTGCCAAGACTCCAGAAACCCCCTGGAGCACTATTGAGAAAAGGATGACCTGACAGCCTTGGAGGGAAAATGAACATCTATCAAATATTGCTACCCATGCCGAGGATGGCTTGTCAAGCTCCTTGGAGGCAGGAGAAGTGGGACTTACTCTTTTTCAATCCCTCTCCCATGCTGACATTGCTGGGTGATCTCGAGAACAGGACAAGGAAAATGCCAAGCTCACTCAGCATTTGGAAAATGAGGTATTTATTGGAGGCAGAATATAGGAGGTTTGTAGTGGTAGAAAAGGCATAGAATCATAGACTGGCTCAGGTTGAAAGGGACCTTAGAGATCATCTACTCCAACTTCCCTGTCATTGGGTCACCTTTCAACTAGACTTGGTTGCTCAGGGCTTCATCATAGAATCATTATGGATTGGAAGGGACCTCAACAGATCATCTAGTCCAATCCTCCTGACACAGCAGGATCACCTAGACCAAGTCACACAGGAACACATCCAGGCGGGTTTTAAACATCTCCAGTGAAAGAGACTCCACAACCTCCCTGGACAGCCTGTTCCAGTGCTCTGTCACCCTCACTGTGAAGAAGTTCCTTCTCATATTTATATGGAACCTCCTATGTTTGAGCTTATAAACATTGCCCCTCGTCCTATCACTAGATGACATTGNCTAAGATCTAGTCTGAACTTCCTCTCTTTCAGCTTCAGTCTGTCTCCCCAATATCCTATCTCTGGATCCCCTTGTGAAAAGTCTCTCTCCAGCCTTCCTGTAGGTTCCCTTCAGGTATCGGAAGGCAGCTAGACGGTCCCCCTGGAGTTTTCCCTAGGCTGAACAACCCATTTTCTCAGCCTGTACTCATAGCAAAGGTGCTCCAGCCCTGCGATCATCTTTATGACCTCTGCTGAACTTGCTCCAGCAGCTCTGTGTCCTTCTTACGTTGAGGACATCAGAACTGGTTGCAGGTGGGATACCGTTTCCTTCAACATGTGATGTTTGAGAGGTTGGAGTGATGCTCAGTGCTGAAAGATGGAAACCTGAGGAGCCTAAAGGTCTCTCAGTGGGAGGGCAGAGGTAGGATTATGTCAGGTAAACCAGTGCTTGTTATCAACCTCTCCATTTTTCTGGTAGGTCCCTTCCATCCCAAGTATGTCTCTGAATGCGATAAAATCATATCAATAAGGAGCTTAAGGACTTGTTATTGACATAATCCCCTGATTTGTCTGTGTGAATGTTTCCATTCAAGGATGTGCTCCTGAAACATCATCCTGCTGTTGCTGGAATAAACTCGATGATCAGGACTTGATCATTGTTGATCAGTATCTAAAGGGTAGGAGTCAGGAGGATGGAGCCAGTCTGTTCTCAGAGGTGCCCAGTGACTGGACAAACAAGCATAAACTGATGAGGAGAAACTTCTTGACTTCAAGAGTGATGCTGCAACAGATTGTCCAGAGAGGTTGTGGAGTCTCCTGCTTTGGAGAGATCCCAAACCCATCTGCATGCCATCCTAGGCAACCTGCTCTGGACTAGGTGATCTCTAGATGTCCCTTCCAACCCACTCTCCACCCTCCCCCAGGATTCTGGGATTCTTCCAAATATAAAGAGCTAGGATATAAAAAGGCATCTACATGAAGGCTCCTGCTTTCCTCTTCTTCCTTCTTATCCGTTCTCAGCTTTGTAGAGCAATGGCTGAAAAGGGGGAGAAGGAAAAAAATCCCCACAACCCAACCAAACCACCCACAATAATCTATAGCAACTGTCACCCAGCAAACTACTCCCATTTCATAGGGATAGGTTAGGTGTCAGTGTGCGATCGATGGCTCTCACACAATAATTATAAAAACTAGCGAGTTGTGTTGCTTGAGTGAGTTTAAGAAGAGTAGGGTCTCAATCTTTCCTCTAATAGGGCTTTGACAAGTCGGCGGCGCAGAGGCTTCGTCTTAGTCTGACAGCAGTTGTCATTAAACACCAGGTAGCGTGGAACAACGGAGAACACGGCTTTGGAGCGCCGGGGAACACACAGCTTTGACAGGAGTGATTTGTCATCGAGGAGCTGCCCAAACTCCTCAACCCGCAATAGGGACGGCTGCTTCAAGTGACTTATTGCCCCTGTCTGTGGCTGCACTTGTGATTTGATAATCGGTAAATGTTTGTCAAAGATGAATTCCCTCCCTGATCCGGCACTGTGCTGGAAAAGCAAATGAAAAGCAGGGGGGAAAGGAAAAAACCTCAACCCCCAACCAACGGATTAAAGACTGGGGTGGGATGAAGGATGACAAAAACAACAGGTTTCTCAGCTGACTTGGCATCCTGCCCTTCAGGGACGTGAAATGTTGAGGTCTGGGATGTTAATAGTTGGACTTGATAATCCCAAGGACCTTTTCCAACCTGAATTGTTCTATGATTCTGTGATGGAGACCTCCCAACAGCACAGACGCTGAGCAAACAGAAGAGCTGTGTCCACTATCATAGAGTCATTAAGGTTGGAAGAGATCTCCAATATCATATAGTCCAACTGTCAACCGAACACCATCCTGCCCACTAAACTGTCCCTCAGAGCCACATCTACTTTTTTTTTTAACTGCTCCATCATGTTTGAGATTTGGTGGCAGCCCGGTGAAGTTCCTGATGACTGGAAAAGGGGAAACATAATCCTGATGGGACAAAAGGAAGAGCTTGAGAACCACAGGGCAGTCAGTGTCACCTCTGTGCCTGGCAAGATCATGGACTCGTGTTTCCTCCTGGAAACAACGATTGCTTTTCAGTGCTTTCTCAAGAAGATGAAGGAGGACTTTTTATCAAGGCTTGTTGTGACAGGACAAGGAGTGATGGGTTTAAACTCGGGGAGATTCAGACTGGAGAAGAGGGGGAAATTGCTGCTGCTGAGGGTGGTAAAAGCCTGACCCAGGTTGCCCAGAGAGGTAAGAGAAGCCCCATCCCTGGAAACATCATAGGTCAGGTTGGACCTTGGGGCTCTGAGCAACCTGCTGTGGGTGGGGATGGCCCTGCTCAGGGCAGAGGGTTGGACTAGATGGATCTTCAGACCTTTCCACTCAAACCATTCCATGATTAAACAGCTTTATTGCTTAACCCAAAGCAAGAAGCTCCCAGTGTCTGGATGGGTGAAGAAGCTGGACTAGAGGAGCTTGGAAGGTCCCTTCAGAACCAGTTGATGATTGTATGGTTTGATGGTCTGTGACAATGGTGATTTTTCACAGGCTTCAAAGTTCCTGGAGCTGCAGGTTGCAATCCTGTGCTTCAGGGAAGGTCGTGGTTTCCTTTCCTTAACCGCATCATGATGCCTCTGACCTCAGCTCCGTTCTCCTGTGCTGGCCTCTGTCCTGGAGCTTTCAAGAATAGTTTTTGGGTCAGGAGAGTAAAGTCTTAAGTCTTTCCTTCCATTAACTTTCATCATGTCTTTTGGTAGATTCTTCCTTTGGCAAATATGTACTCAGTGGTTACAACTTGAAGTTGAAGCCTTGTGTTTCTCATTTGAATGGATTTGGAGCTCATCTGTTACCTGAAGAATTAGAAGAATCTTAATAAACCTACTGCATGCAAACTTTTTGTCTGTTCTCACAGAGTTCATCCAACTTTCTCCACTGATGCTGGAGTCTGGTCAAGTTCTTTTGAAATGAATAAGGTAGGAAAAGTAAAAGCCATGTGGTCTTCACTTTGATGAGTACTTTGAAGGTGGGGGAAATACCTGCCGGATTCAAAGTTCTCCTTGTTAAATTAAACATGGAGATATTAAGTCAATCCTAAAGCAGGAATGCAAATTGATTTCCAGCCCGATTTCCAGCTCCCCGTCGTTTCCTGAGGCAGAGCCGCCTCTCTCTGTGCCACAATGAGATCCGTGAACCTGTTTGATTGTAGCCTGGTTTGGGTTTTTTTTCTGCCTCGTGTCTGAAGTGCTGAAAAAACCGATCAAGAGTAGGAAAAAAAGTGGAGTGATTTATTAGACTCATAAAAATTCATACTTTGTTATTTCAAGTCGTCTTCCATCTGCAGCTTGTTAGAACGAGAAACCCCTGGCAGCTCCCGCCGCGAGGCCGGCGAGGGGGAGAAGGGCATTTATCAGCCTTCCTCCTGCCATCCCATTCTCATTTAGAGAAATGGACCCAGCTCCTGGAAACACATTAATAATCATTCATTGAGGGAAAGGAGGAGGAAGGGAAAAAAACCCACAAACCCCACCACCCTCTTTTGTTCCAATAATAAGAGTTGTGTTTGAACAAGGTCCAATGAGACCTCCTGAGCCTCTGTATCTGTTCAGTGTGTTCAGCATGGCCAGTCCCAGCGGAGCTGTGAGTAACATGGTGTGTCCTGGTCTTTAGTGAGTTCATTTGCTCCTGTAGTGTTTGGATAGGGCCACTCTGGGGCTTCTCAGCAGCACAGAGGGGATGTGGCAGAACCGGATCCCAGTAGCCACAGATTTTCACAGAATCATAGAGTAGAAGACCTTTAACATCACAGAATCACAGAACATCAGGGATTGGAAGGGACCTTGAAAGATCATTAGTCCAATCCCCCTGCCACAGCAGGATCACCTAGATCAAGTCGCACAGGAACATATCTAGTTGAGTTTTAAATGTCTCCAGAGAAGGAGATTTCACAGTCCCCCTGGGTAGCCCATTCCAGAGCTCTGTCACCCTCACTGTGAAGAAGTTCCTTCTCATGTTTATGTGGAACCTCCTGTCTTCCAGCTTACACTCATTGCCCTTTGTCCTATCATTAGATGACACTGAGAAGAGCCTGGCTCCATCCTCCTGACATCCATATTTATAACCATTAGTGAGGTCATTTCTCAGTCTCCTTTTCTCCAAGCTCAAGAGAACCAGCTCCCTCAGCCTTTCCTCATAAAGGAGATGTTCCTCTCTCTTCATCATCTTTGTGGCTCTACACTGGACTTTCTCCAGCAGTTCGGTGTTCCTTTTGACCTGAGGGGCCCAGAACTGGACACGCCAGGGCAAAGTAGAGGGAGAGGAGAACCTCTCTTGATCTGCTAACCAGCCCTCTTCTGATCCAGCTCAGGATGTTATTAGTCTTCTTGGCCACAAGGACACATTGCTGGCTCATGGTCATCCTGCTGTCCACCAGGACCCCGAGGTCCCTCTCCTACACTGCTCTCCAACATGTCAGTCCCCAGCCTATACTGGTACCTGGAGTTTTCTGGCCCTGATGCAAGACAACACTTGCTCTTGTTGCAGTTCATTAAATTTCTCCCTGCCCAGCTCTCCAGCCTGTCTAGGTCCCACTGAATGGTGGCACAGCCAGCACATCCACCTCACTACCTGATTATCTAGACCACACTGCCTCAGTTTGGCTGCAAGGATGCTGTGTGAGACTCTGTCAAATTCCTTACTCAAGACAGACCACATCCACTGCTTTGCCATCATCTATCCAGCTGGTTATGCCCTCATAAAAGGCTATCAGGTTGGTCAAGCATGACTTCCCCTTGGTGAAGCCATGCTGACTGTCCCTAATGACCCTCTTGTCTTTGATGTACCTAGAGACAGCATCGAGTCCAACTGTTAACAAGGCTCTGTCAAGAAGCTGCATCTTACTGTGTTATTGAGAAATAGGTGATGGGTCATTTGTCCTGTCCCCAGTAAGACCTGATTGGAGTCCATCAGTCTCTGCTTGTCTGTGTACTGTCAAATAGTAGATTTGGCAGAGTTTCAGTTGTCCTTCAAATATTGGTGTTACAGTTCGTCACCAGCGGCTGGAGATGTGCTAGCATGTGCCCAGCTGGCCAAGAAAGTCAGTAGCGTTCAGGTTTGTTGTCAGCACTGATAAGATAGCCAGCAGGACCAGGGCAGGGATCATCTATTTGGTCTGGGTGCTTCTCCTCAAATCAGGTTCAGTTTTGGGCCCCTCACTTGCTGCCAGAAAGACATTAAGGCGTCAGATTATGTCCAGAGAAGAGCAATGGAGCTGTGGAAGTGTTGATCCAGTTGAGTGGGTTGATTAGAATGTTGGTTGCAGGGAAGGTCATTTTCTCAAGTAGAAACTCAAGAGTTTCATTGAGTTTTGGAGAGTTTGCTCCTGGAGTAACTACTCTAGAGTTGGGTTTGACTAGATGACCTCTAGAGGTGCCTTCTATCCCAAACCATTCTAGGATTCTATAGTTCTTGAAGAGTTTCTTGGAGCTTGTTTCTTGACCTTAATGTCTGCTTTTTTCCCTCCTGCTGCCTCCCCTTCAGTCCTACCACACTCACTAATGAGTTTCCTTACTGGGTATATTGCCCTTGCCACACCATCCCCTTGAATCAAACGTTCATCATCTTGAGAAGTTAACACCTCAGACTTCTCTCCATTGGACCTTTCTCCAAAGACAGTAATGAACTAGGAGGGACAAAAAGGTCTTTAAGAGAAGACTCCTCTAAGTCAATTTTCATTTCTTGGTTGAACCAATGCAAAGAGACACTTGATTTGTAGCAAATGCCACTGTCCCCATGTGATCTCGTGCCCAGTGGGTTACGCGTTCACCCACGGTCCCTTCAGTGTGAAGGAATGAGCGAAGCAGATGTGACATTAATTCCCCAGATGTTCCAAACAAAAGCTGCTGCCACGCTCAGCAAATCATGTGCTGGAGCCTGCTGAAATGTTTTGGCTGCAAAGCCCATGCTGAACTGATAGGAGAACCTGCAGAGCAGCTTGCTCGGGGTCACGGGTAAAGCACTTTTGATCAATGGGATGTATTTCCTATTAAGCAGCAGTTCCTGATCATAAATGGTCGTTTACGTTCTGGCATCAAGAGCCGTCGCTTTTGAAAAAGCTCCCAACTTGAATGAGTGTGAAAATTAAATTCCCCTCTTGAGGTGAAGGGATGGTCCTTTTGGAAGCTGATTCCAGGCGCAGTATCATTAACCTCTTGCTGTGCCACTCTGGGTGAACAGATTGAACACACGCAGTGATAACCATCCTGCAGTGTTGCTGTCTGCTTTCACACTGTATTCCTAGCAGTATTCCTGTCATCCCAAATCCTTCTGTTGACTCTAGGGACTTGGCCAACTTGTAGCCAGAACAAAAGGATTCAGAGCCATGTGGCTTAAGGCTGGCATTGTTCTGGTCCAATGGGAAACACCCAAATGATTTGCGTTTGGCTGTAGGAGCTGCAAAGGAACTTTGGGTTCACCCACAAGTGTAGCTTTGTTGCAGAGCATTTGGTGAATGTTCCTGAGATCATAGTATGGATTCATTTGGAAGGGATCTTAAACATCATTCTGTCCAACTTCCCTGCCATGAGTTGAGACACCTTCAAATATACCAGCTTGCTCAAAGCCCCATCCAGAGTGGCCTTGAAGACTTCCAGGGATGGAGCATTGTGTCTTTGTATGTTATTTGGGTTTTGCCCTCAAGAAATTGTGCTGAAGGTTTGCCTCAACCAAACCACCTAATTCACAGTTGGGAAAGTTGGGAAAGCAGGAGTTGCTCTCGATCCCCTCATCCAGATTATTGATAAACATGTCAAAGAGATGCCCCGATACTAAACCCTTTTCCTGAATGTGTGCTGATGAATCCCAGAGTGCCACGTGGCCTTGATAAACCTTAGCCCATTGACCTCAACCCATTGCTTGAGCCTCATCAGACCCCTCTGTAGATCCTTTCAGCCCTCCAGCAGATGAACACTCCAACCCAGCTTGGTGTTGCCTGCAAACTGACTGAGATGCCCTCAATTCCCTCATCCAGATCATTGATAAAGCCAGAATTGAGCCAGTATTGAGCCCCTTTCCTAAATGTGTACTGGTGGGTGCTGCAATGCCATAAGGCCTTGGTGAACCTCAGCCCATTGGCCTTGACCCATTACTCCAGCCTGTCCATAGCTGTAGACCCTCTCAACCCTCCAGCAGATTAACACACCAACCCAGCTTGATGACATCTGCAAACTGACTGAGACGCCCTAAGTCCCCTTACCCCGATCATTGATAAAGATGTCAGAGATCCTCTTTTCGTAAACATGTGCTGGTGGGTCCCGAAGCACCATGTCAAGAGCTTTTGGGCAGCAAATTTTGACCCGTCTCAATGTTGGAGTTTGCACCAGGTTGGGCTCAAGCAGAGCCCGAGCGACAAAAAGCTCCAACTGAACCACCAAGCTCAGCAAACTGTTGCCCGTTGGGCTGAGCGCGAGCTGCAAGCCTCGGCTGATAAATGACACTCATATCCCATTCAAGTATGATGCAAGTAGGATTGGTTGGCTGTTTTTTTGGGTTTTTTTTTTTGTTGGAGGTTTTTTTGGTTGTTGTTGTAGTTTGTCTTCCACTGTGGTTGTAAAGTTTTTAATTAGGAAAGCTAATGAGATCGATTAGTCATTAGAAGTGACCTCTGGATCCGTGTGAGGAAGGCGTGTGTGTGCGCCAGGCTGATAACAGGCAACGCTGGGGTATTGTTTTGTAATAAAAGCGCAAAGTGCTTGATTTGAGTGAAATGTGCCATGGGGAATTCATCGGGCGGCAAGGCAGAGAAAAAAAAAAGTAAAAAAAAAAATTACAACCCTGCCAGCCTGTAATGAAGGGAATTAAACCACCATCCTATCTAAATAACATGATTATCTACACAAAACCCCTCAGCTAGCAAGTAATAATAGAAAAGTGAGCTCTTCTGAGAGACTCTTTCAGGAGGTGGTTAATGCTGGAGCCGGGCGAGCCGGCACTTTCACAAGCGCAGCTCGAGCTTGAATACACCATCCAATTATCACTGGGGAATTGAGTTTACTGGATGGAGTGAGGAGGAGGAAGGAGGGGGGAACATGCCTGCTACAGTCAAAATTTGGGGTGTGAGGTGGGGGATGATGTTGGATGGGAGTTTGTTGAGGTTCTGGGTTGATTAGTGTCAACTAGAGCTTGGGGAAAGGCAGGAAAAAGAATCATAATGGTAATAATATCTTCAGCAAATCCTCAGCTTAATAATCATGTGAGGTCTGAGCGGTGGAGGAGAAGGGTCAGCTTGTGCTGGTGGTGTTCGGGGAGGATGTGGTGTTGTAGCTCTGATTCTTTTCCTGGTGTGAAAGAGTTGCATTGAGTTCATGGTTGGGGCTGTAGCTCTGTGAAGGAAGGACACAGAACCCTTGGAAGCCACGGATATAGAATCATAGAGTCACCAAGGTTGGAAAAGACCTTCAAGGTCAGCAAAAAACAACTGTCTGCCCTACAACCCTGAACCCCTAAAGTATCTCCTGAAACACCATGTCTCCATTGCCTCATTCCTCAGCCTGTGTTTGTCCTTGAGATTGCTCCAAGCCTTGTGCTTGGCCTCACTAAGCCCCCTGAGGTTGATGTGCCCCCCCCGCCGACCAACTGGCTTCATTTTAATATCTCCAATTTTGATTCTTTCAGTTGCCAGCATTAACTTCCTGCCTTTACTGTGTGTTCAGCAGTTACTGGTTGACGCAGCTCACCTATACTGGGCTCCTACATTGCAGCATTGCTGGTTTTATGGATTCTCACTGGTTACCAGGAACATGCTGCTCTTGAAAGCATAATCAAAAGTCAACACTTTAGTGAGATGCTGCAGAAAATCCTGCTCTCAGGCATTACTTTAACACATTAATTAAGCAGAGGTCCCATGTAGGAGCCTGAGGGATCTGAAAGAGTCTTAAAATACCAATTTGGTGTGAGGAACTGGCTTCATGCCTGGTGGAAACAGGAGTTGGAGGTCCTACAGGCTGTGTCATGGGGAGGTGCAATGCCGTGCTGGAGTTGGTGGGGCTGTAGATACCAGACATCCTCCAAGTTTCATTGGAGACCTATAAAAGAGACTCTTTGGGTGGTGTCATAACCTTGTTTTGATACAGCTCAAAGCATCCCAAGGTGACTGGTTTAACTGCCAACCTACCTTTTCCTCCCTCTTCATGTGGGGACGGTTGCAACATTTTCAGGTGAAGTAATGATGCTGTTTTTCCCCTGTCTGCTGTGAGATAGTTTTCATGAGAGGATGGTCAAGACAAAACAGCTGTCCCTTTAAATCAGTTCTAGATCTGGAAGACTTAGGCTCAGCTTTAATTATCTGGGCAGTTTGAGCTGTGTGTTATAAAAGCCGGGCAATTAGACCTGTTCATTAAAGCCATGGAGCAAAAATTACCAGTTATTGTGTAGAGGGAAACTACAGTCAAATGTGTGACTGTTCATTGCACAAAACATTCAGTGGGATAACTCAGCCTGTAGATAGTCCTACAAAATCTGTTAAGGAACAGTTTCTGCCCTAAAAGGGTTGTCCAGGCTGAAGGAATTGCAAAGACTTGGAGATGTGGGGTGAGGAACAGATGTTAGTGGGGACCTGGAAGCGCTGGGGCAGTGCTTGGACTTGATGAGCTTAAAGCTCTTTTCCAACCTCAGTCATTCTGTGATTCCATGAAATGGGAATGATTAAACACTTTTGCAGTTACATGTTGGGGATCAAGGTGTGGTTGATTCATCTTGTAGAGTGTTGCTACTGGGCTGGTGCAGCCAAACACCCCCAAGCCCATCAAGATCCTTTCTGTTACCATCATAAAGTCGTCACTGTTGGAAAAGACTTTCAAGATCATCAAGGCCAACTGTCTGCCCTATGACCACTAAACCATCTCCTGAAACACCATATCTACCTGTTTTTGAACCCCTCCAGGGATGACCCCACCACTCTTCCCTGGTCAGCCTATTCCAAGGCCTCACCACTCTTTCTGGGAAGAAGTTTTTCCTGATACCCAATCTGAACCATCAACAATAGTGAAGAATCATGACAACAATGTTGATCCTAGGATGCTCCTCAGCAGTTTTTCACCTCTTTAGCAGATGCTGAAGAGTTGTGAGTAGGACCTACATTTATGAGATCACTTCTGTCCCTTCATACCCTTTTGTCCCTCTGATTTTGCCTAGGAGCCAACGTGCACTTTGTGAGGAGCTCTCCAGCCAACAAAGTGATCAAGACTCGCTACAGGATCATCAAGAAGAATGTGGTACCTCCAGCCTTATCATCCTTCAGCAGCCCAGTTCCCAGCTGGAAGATGAGGCGCCCTGTGACATCCAGGTAATTCTTCTATCCCTTTGATGCAGCTGGTTGGGAGCCGAAGGATCCACCACAATGTTATTGCCATCACGTTTGTTGCTTAATTTCTTAATTTATTTTGCCACTTTGATGCAATTTATTGACTTAGAGTGTAAAAATCTTACTAGTAATCACGTTAACTCGAGTCACGGCCAGCAGCTCATCCCAGTCTTCATATTTATTTCTTGTTTGAATGAATTGTTTCTATAAAGAAGTTGAATGGGTGTAAGGAAGATTAATGAACTCACACAGGTCTACATCAGACCTAAGCAAACCCACTTGGTTTAGAATCATAGAATCACAGAATCATAGAATCATTAGGGATTGGAAGGAACCTCAAAAGATCATCCAGTTCAATCCCCCTTACACAGCAGGATCACCTAGACCAGGTCACACAGGAACACATCCAGGCAGGTTTTAAACATCTCCAGTGAAGGAGACTCCATAACCTCCCTGGGCAGCTTGTTCCAGTGCTCTGTCACCCTCACTATGAAGAAGTTCCTTCTGATATTTGTATGGAACCTCCTATGTTCGAGCTTACAAACATTGCCCCTCGTCCTATCACTAGATGACACTGAGAAGAGCCTGGCTCCATCCTCCTGCCACCCACCCTTCACATATTTATAGACATTAATGAGGTCAGCCCTCAGTCTCCTCTTTTCCAAGCTCAAGAAACCCATCTCCCTCAGCCTCTCCTCATAAGGGAGGTGCTCNTAGGTTCTGCTGAATGGCAGCACAGTCTGCTGGGGTGTTGGCCACTCCTCCCAGCATTATGTCATCAGCAAACTTGCTGACAGTGCACCCTAATCCCTCATCCAAATCATTAATGAATAGATTGAACAGGATTAGTCCCAGTACCGACCCCAGGAGCAGTCCACTACATACAAGCCTCCAGCTGGACTCTACCACAATGACTGCGACTCTCTGGCTTCTACCCTGCAGCCATTCCCTATCCACCTCACTACCCGATCATCCAGACCACACTGCCTCATTTTGGCTGCGAGGATGCTGTGTGAGACTGTGTCAAATGCCTTACTCAAGTCAAGACAGATCACATCCACTGCTTTGCCATCATCTATCCAGCTGGTTATGNGTTCCGTCACCTTTCCTGGGATGGAGGTGAGGCTGACCAGTCTATAGTTACCTAGGTCCTCCTTTTTTCCCTTTTTGAAGATTGGAGTGGCATTTGCTATCCTTCAGTCCCTAGGCACCTCTTCTGATCCCCATGACTTAGAAAAGATGATGGAGAGTGTCTTAGGAATGACTTCTGCTGTCTCCCTTGACCCTTGCAGACGCATCCCATCAGGGCCCATGGATTTATGCACATCCACTTTGTCAGCTGATCCCTCATCAACCAAGACAAGCTCTTCTTGCCTCAGCTTCCTCTGGAGCCTCAGCAGTCTGGGGTTTGATATCAAGACAGCCCCTAGAAGTATAGACAGAGGCAAAGAGGGTGTTCAGTATGTCTGCTCTCTCTGTGTCTTCTGTCTTCAGGGCACCCAATTCATTCAGTAGGGGCCCTACACTGCCTCTAGTTTTACCTGCAATGTATCTGAAGAAGCCCTTTTTGTTGCCCTTCTTCTCTCTTGCAAGGTTTAATTTCAAAGAGGCCCTGGCTTTCCTAGTTGCATCTCTACATTCTCTCACCAGAGCTTTGTAATCACCCCAAGTGGCTTTTCAGTGAATCAGGTGCTGTGCGTGTCCATCGTGCCTACCCATCAAAGCTTCTGCTATGACAGAAAACCAGACTGTCAAATACCTAATTGTGGTTTTTCCTGGGCTTTTAATCTACTGATTCCTCCTGTAGCGTCAGTATGAATCTGATTCCGTTTCTGGGCACTCCTGGAGCTACAATTGCTGATACACAACTCAAATTTCTGCTAGTGAACATGAGTTTGCTGCTCTTTTGGTTCCTGAACTAGTGATTTAGGGCAAATTTCCATTTATTTCGGTGGAAACAGCTTCTGCTTTCTGTCCTGGTAGAGATGATGCCATTCAAGCAACCCTTCTCCTTCCAACTGTTGTTGCCATCAAATTTATGTGCAGATGGTTATGTTTAATCAGATCTTGTAGCAGAAAACTAACTTGGTTGCCCAAAGAGGTGGGAGAAGCCTCATCCCTGGAACCATCATAGGGCAGGGTGGACTCTGGGGCTCTAAGCAACCTGCTCCGGTTGGGGATGTTCCTGCTCACTGCAGGGGGTTGGACAACACTTTGATGTTTCTATGAACATCAGCCTTTAAGGAAAGCACCTTAAAGATCATCTAGTTCCGACCCCCCTTCCATAGGCAGGGACATCTTCCAGTAGATGTAGATCCTGCTGCGATTGGCTGCCAGCTTCTGCTTGTAGAATAATTTTATCTGTATTAGTCTTTTACTTCATTAAACAGCACTGGTTAGATCTTAGGGCTGTCTCAGGCAAATCTTGATAAAACACCATCAGCAAATTAAAACAATTATATCTTAAAGAGGCAATAAATCTCTTACTTGAGTGTCCCTGTTACCTTTGTTCCTTGTGATCAATCATCTGGACTGTGTGGAGGAAGCACATGGCAGTCACTTGTCCAGTTGTGTTTATGGTGTGTGTTTTTGACGTGCTTCGTTATTTGTGGCGGCATCCTAGACCTGACGCAAGCGATGTGTTTGGAGGCTTTTGGGTTTTGCTTCTTTTCTTTCACCAGAACAATGGGAGGGAAACATCCCATCTGAGTCACGTAGAAGTTGATATTTTCCCTTAAAACAGAATGTGAAATCATGTAGGTTGGACAAGACCTCCAAGGTCATCAAGTCTAACCATTAACCCAACTGTCCCAAGCCCTAAACCATGGCCCTGCTCCAACTGTATCTGAGTGTTAAAAACATCCAGGGATGGTGATTCAACCCTCTACCAGGGCAGCCTGTTCCAAAGCCTGATGGCCCTTTCCAGGAACAAGTTTTTTCTTGTGTCCAACCGCAACTTCTCCTGGTACAGCTTGAGGCCATTTTCTCTTGTCCTGTTCCTTGCCACCACCAAATATTTTTTTGTTTGAGACCAGACACATTGTCCACGTGTAGGGACAGTCCAGCAGTAATTCAAGACCTGCAGAAATTTGGATCATCAAAATGAAATCTTTCAATCTTGAAGACATCAGTAGGGATTGAACCTGTTGAAGAAAAGCCTAAAGGCATCGAAGAGTCAAACCGATCAACTCAGTTCCAACTAAAGGAATCGACTTGTTAGGTCAAGGTCTGCTATGTGAAGATGGTGGTGGTCTCACCAGCACAGTGACACACAGGGAGAAGGATTTGTGCCAGGCACAACCATCATAAGTGGCTTGAAGCCATTTCCTCTTGTCCTACCAGGAGACCAGTATGAAAAGGCTGGTGGTCCTTCAGTCTAGGCTTTTCCATGGCCATTGAAAACTTGCTAGGGCATCTGGAACATTGCTGTCATTGCTGATAAACTCCCCCTAGACCAGTGAGCTAAGAGGAAGAGAGACCTGGCTTTGGAAAAATGAGTGATGGGGAGAGTCAGTGCTGAGCTGGAGTTACCTAGCACTAATCCCTCATTGCTGAGTTACTTCCTCCCCTTATCACTGAGTTGCATGAAACTTGGCCCTGTTGATAACTCTTCTTTCCTTGGAAGCAATAGGTGGGAGTAGATTTGAAAGGAATTTTGCTTCACTTTTTGGCAATATTTTTGTTTTAAATTGATTTATAAGCAACTCGGGGGCTGTTTCTCCAAATTTATGAAGATAATTTTCACTCTCTTGATAAGGTGAAATTTACACCTTCTATTTCCATATTAATTCACAGGGCTAAGTGGATCTAATTTTCTTCCCTCCTTCTATCTAGTGAGTGTGGCCTTTCCTAATGCAATTTCCCCTCTCACTAAATCACTGTGATCAGGAGTCATGATCGAGTTAAATTAACTTAAATTAATTTACTTAATAAGAGCTCCAGATCATTGTGAATGAGGTTAAGATTTATTGATTCTCCTTTTCACTCCTCCCCCTTATCTCTTGCTGCTTTGCAGAAGCACAGCTTGGACGGGCTGTGATTTGCTGCCCTTCCATTCCATTTGCTTCCATTGACGTGACAAGTTGCTCATCTCTTTGGAAATCACATGGGAGGAATGTCTTGTCCCCACTGCAGCTTCTCACCATTGGGGAGCTGCTTTAGATGGAGCAATGTTTAAAAGGAGGACACTGTCACCCTCATGGAATATTATGTATGAGATCCTTCAAATAGCTCTGCTAAAATATGTGGAGGGCAGGGGTGTGATTCAAGATCCACCATGGGTTCACCAATGGCAAGTCCTGCCTGACTAACCTGGTGGCTTTCTGATGGAGTGACATCGTTCTCCATGACATCCTTGTCTCTAAGTTAGAGAGGTGGATTTGATGGGGGAACTAGTTGGTGGATGAGGAGGTGGTTGGATGTTTGTGTCTAGAGGGTAGTGCTCAACAGCTTAATGTCCAGAGGGAGACTGGTAACAAGTGCTGGACTGTACTGGGACCAGTGCTGTTTAATATCTTCATCAGTGACATAGGCAGTGGGATTGTGGGTAACATCAGCAGGTTTGGAGATGCCACCAGGCTGTGGTGTGGTTGACATGCCAGGAAGGATTGGATCAATGCGGATGGAACTGGACACACTGAAGAAGTGGGACCATGAGAACCTCATGAGGTTCCAGGCCAAGTGCATGGTCTTGTGCATGGTCAGGGCAATGGACTAGATAACCTTCAAAGGTCCCTTCCAACCCAAACCATTCTATGAGTCTGGTGTCAAGGGTGTTGTAGGATTGTGAAAACTGCTGGAAAAGTAGGTTGGGCATCTGCTGTTGTGGCTGGGACTTTCCACTACCTTGGCTGGAAGGAGCAGATGTTAATAACGTCAGAAGGATATTCCACCCAAGAATTAGTCTTCTTGCAAGCAGAACAGGACAAATGGGACAACACAAGGCACTAGTGGGGAATGTCCCTGTCCCTGTAGGGGGTTACATGTTCATGATGGGTTCATCCAAGAGCTGTGCTGAGAGCACAGAAGAAGGAGGATGCACCAACACCAGCAGAAGCCATCTCTCATGGAGAGACAGAACCTCTTGAAGCTCTATTTTTGGGAGCAAGAGACCATGTGGAACAACTGAGATTCTTTTTACAGACCCCAAATGAGGAGTTAAACACTGACCCACTTTGAATATTTTTCTCCTAAAAGAACTGAGCTACTTGTTTCAAAGAAAAACAACCTGTCTGCAACTAACAGTCTGGAGAAGCTCTGATATTTCCTTCAGAAGACTTGGCAGCACCTCTTGAGGGACAGTCGTACCCCTCCAGCACTATAAATAAATAAAGAAGGAGATAACAGACCGTTTGTCAGAGAACTGCCTGCTCAGGAGAAAAAAAAAAGTTGTCAGCAGAGGCAGTGCTTGTGTGGTTCAGGTTTGTTAGTTTCTTTTCTTTTGGTTCCTTGGCCTGGAGCATGTGGAGGTGGAGTAAGATGGAAATGAGACCCTCCTGGGCTTGACCTGGGTCCTTGCCACCCATTTCCTCACAAAGCCTTTAGCATTTTGTGTTGAAAGATGAAAATGGGCTGGTGCTCAACCACAGAGGTGAGTGCAAGTGCTGATTCTCTAGGGCAAAGGGACATGTGGCCAATGAACAAGAGGATGAAGAACCAGCATCTCTGCCCATCACCATCTTCTCAGGAGGCTGAGATGTTGTGTGTTAGGTGGTTTGGACACACCAAACTCCTTGTCATGGTTTAGGATGTGAGGAACCTTCTAGACCATCTGGTCCAATCCCCTGTTATCGGCAGGAAAGGTTTAGGTTGGCTCTGAGGAACAATTTCTTCCCTGAAGGGGTTTGTCCAGGCCTGGCCTGGGACAGTGGTGGATTCTCTGTACATGGAGAAGTTGCAAAGCTGTGGAGATGTGGAGTGAGGGGGAGAGTCTAGTGGGGACCTGGTAGTGCAGGAGCAATGCTTTGACTTGATCAGAGGAAGGGGCCACCCCAGTTGTCCTTGTGGTGCTTTTGGGGGCTCTAAGGAGGATGATCTCAAAAAATATTGGTACTCCCAACTACTTCTTCTGTAAAGGAATCTGGGGATGGCAGCTGCTCCATGTGTCTTCAGGAAGATGGAAAGTGTTGCATCCCGATCATTAAGAGAAAGGAGTGACTAGGTTCGTGGATTCAGTTGGGGTCAAATTAACGAGACTTACACCATAGGTCCGTGTAAAGTCAAAGTTTACTAAAATTATCAGATTCCAAACTCAAAAGGCACAGAAATCACTGAAATTGCTAGATGAAAGGCTGAGGGTGCTGGGTCTCTTTAGCTTGGAAAAAAGGAGAATGAGGAGTGACCTCATTCATGTTTATAAATACGGAACGAGTGAGTGTCAGGAGGATGGAGCCAGGCTCTTCTCACTGTCATCTAATGATAGGACAAGGAGCAGTGGGTGTAAGCTGGAACATAGGAGGTTCTACATAAACATGAGAAGGAACTTCTTCCCCGTGGGGGTGACAGAGCACTGAAACGGGCTGCCCAAGGGGGTTGTGGAGTCTTTTTCTCTGGAGATGTTTAAAACTTGCCTGGACATGTTCCTGTGTGACTTGATCTAGGTGATCCTGCTGTGGCAGGGGGATTGGACTGGATGACCTTTTGAGGTCCCTTCCAATCCCTAATGTTCTGTGATTCTGTGATGTCCAACTCGGAGAGTAGAAGAGAGGAAAAGGGGAAAGGGAAAAAAGATACTTGAGTGGTCAGATCACCATCAGGACTGCAGACTGTAGCACCCTTCCCCACCTTCCTTCTCAGCTCTGTAGATGTCTGGAGAAACTCCTCAGTTTCTCTGTCCATCTTCTCAGTCAGTTTCTTGGCACAGTTGGCTTCATGGACAGTAGTGGTGATAATAGGTGATCAGTCCCTCTTTGCTTCCTCAGCTTCACAGATATTTTGGTGTCTCCAGTAGTCATTTCGTCAGTCTCTTGTCATGGCTACAGGCTGGGGAGGGCTGATGGTCGCCACTTGAATCCCTCCTTTAATCCCTATGGCCAGGGGTGTTTTTCTTCCCCCAAACCTCCAACATTCTGGGGGACTTCATTCTCAGGGTCTTAGAAAAAGCAATGGCCAGTAATTCCTTGAGAGAGAGAGCTGCTCACTGTGTTCTCAGTGCTTAAGCAGAGTTTTGCAGATAGGTTGGCAGAGCCCAGGGGCCTGCCCACTGCACAGTGCTGATCTCTCCCAGCAGGCGCAGCCTCCCGCACTACCCTGCTCACAGATTATCTTCTCTTTGCTTACAATTGTTTGAGCCATCTTGCTTGTTGTTCATCTAAGTGTGACAGAAAGTCTGGAGATGTTTGTGCAGTTCTCCAAGAGGAAGGTGTGTTAAATCATGACATGTCACTAATCCTGGCGTGGGGTCAGTGGTTAGGGGTTGAGAGCTGAAACTGGAGTTCAGGGCTGTGATGGACGACTATAGTGATTTGTAGGGATTCATCAGCGAGTCTTAACTTCTCTGTCCACCTTTTTCGCTTTTCCTTGCAGAATTCAAATGAAATCCTCAAGTTTGTGTTGAAAATCACTTCTCAGTGCCCATCTCCCAGTAGGAGCAGGGAAGTGATTGTTCCTCCATGCTTGGTCCTACTGAGGCCTTTAGTACTGGATTCATTTTTGGGCACCTCAATACAAGAAGAACATTGAGGTGCTGGAGCAGGTCAGATGAAGGGCAACAAGACTGGGGAAGAGTCTGGAGACCAAACCTTGTGAGGAGCAGCTTAGGCAACTGGGGCTGGGATGGTTAGTCTGGAGAGAAGGAGGCTGAGGGGAGACCTTATTGCTGTCTACAGTTACCTGAGGGGTGATTGTGGAGAGTTACTTGGGAGCATTTGTTACCCCAAGTAACAAGTGATAGAACAAGAGGAGATAGAATAATGGAATCATGCTGGACATTAGGAAAAATCTTTTCATGGAACTGGCTGTCCAGGGAGGCAGTTGAATCACTGTCCCTGGTCGTGTTTCACAATTGTGGAGCTCTGAAGCTTAAGGACAGGGTTTAGGGCTGGGCCCAGTTGGATTCATGGTTGAACTTGATGATATTGAAGAATTTTTCCACCTAAATGATTCTGTGATGGACAAAGTGAATCCATTTATCGTTTCTTCTCCTTCCTCAAAACTTGCAGAGAAGAGGCAGGATACTGTGATTGCTGAGGGAGAAGCTTTAGTCGACGTTATTGTGTATTGTGAGCAGACAGGGAAGAGGTCTTATCTTCAACATCTCAGCAGAAGGCTGTTTTCTCTCCTCAATCAATTTATTATTTTCTCATCTTTGCTTTAATAGGGAGGATTGGTCCAAGACTGACCTCCCAATTTAGAGCACAAATTTGGGGAACCCTACAAGGACCAGATTGTCTTCTCCAATTACTTGTCTGGGGGGGGGGTGGTGGCATTCAAGGCTTTTAAAGTTCTTTAGCTCATTCCAAAGCTTTAGAAGTTATTTATCTCACTTGGATGCTGCTGTGGTGGGATTTTACCAGTGCTGGTTGCTCTCGGCTCTTCCCACATGTAGTCAAAGGATCGTGAGAAGAAAGTTGAGGCCAGATGTCAGGGCACCAGTGGTTAATTTTTATGTTATCAAGCTGATAAAATCCGCCCCCTCCTCCTTCTCCTTCTAGCTTTTGATGCCTAAATCTCAAAAAATGTGACTAATGGCCTTAAAGTTCCTGTCAATTTTTTTTTCATTTTTTTCCTTTTTTCCTGCCCAAATTCTTTGACATGAAAGCAAGCAGTAAACAGAAAGGCTGCATTTAAGCAGATAACTCAGAAAACCCTTTTCCATCACATTTTTAATATAAAGAAACCCCCAGCCCTGTCATACAATTCTGCGAATTGGCGGCTCCTAGTTTTGTTTTATTTTATTTTGGCTGCGTGGTAGATTTTCTTTTCATAATCTCCGTGCGGTTTTTAAGGCTCAGATAGATAATTTTTTTTCTGTATTTTATTTTATTTTTTATTGAAGGGATGTTAAACCATTCTCCCAAGTGACATCTCATTATAGTGAAATTCATCTGCCTGGATTGGAGAGCTGCTACAGGCAGGAGGAAACTCTGACTCCTATTTGAAAAATACATCAATTTGCCTCATTTTTTCTATAGGAAATACTTTTAATCTCTTTAATGAGGGTGGGATGAGATACACAACCCGTATTGTTTCCGCGAAGCCCTGACATCTGGCCCAGTATAATCCCGTTTCTGTTAGGGACTAGTTTAGAGGCTTTAAAAACACAACAGTGTCACCTCTTTTGGGCAAAGCTTGGGATTAATCCTTCAGAGCTCAGAGCGCTCCCTCCCTCGCAGAAAGACACTTCAGAACTCAGTTTTCCTTTTTTACTTTCTTTTTTCCGTATATATTTTTTCCTGTTTTTTTCTGCCTTTTCTTTCCCCTTTTTTTCCTCTTTTTTATTTTTCCCCCTTTTCCCCTTTTTCTGTTTTCCCTCTATCCCTTTTCTTTTCTCTTTTTTCTATTTTCCCTTTTTCTCATTTTTATGCTTTCCCCCCATTTCCCTCTTTTTTTTTCTTCTCCCTTTTACCCCTTTTTTTCCCTTTTCCCCATTTTCCTTTTTTTTCCCTATTTTCCCTTTTTGCTGTTTTCACATTTTTTCTTTCCCATTTCCCTCTTTTTTCTTTTCCTTTTTCATTTTACCTTTTTATCTTTTCCTTTTTCCCCTTTCTCTTTTCCTTTTTCCCTTTTTCTTTATTTTCCTTTTCTCCTTTTTTTACACTTTCCCCCTTTTTCTTCTTTTCCCCTTCTACCCCTTTAAACCTTTTTTCATTTTTTCTTATTTTCCATTTTCCCCTTTTTCTTCCTGTTTTCTTTTTTATATTTTCTCATTTTACTCTTTTTTTCCCAATTTTTCCCTTTTTTCTTTTTACCATTCCCCCCCTTTTTTCCTTTTTTTCCCCATTTCCCTTTTTTCCTTCTCCTTTTCCTCTTATTTTTGATTTCTGTCTCCTCCCTCATCATTTCCCCCACAACCAGAGCCAACAACTTTTTCCTCCTAAGTATCAAATTCAAGACAAACCTTACCTAGGCTGTGCCTGCAAGTTGCCCCAGTCCCACACTAGGGTAGCCTCATGGCATTTCATGCTGCTTTTGCATCTCTCCAATTCCCTCCTTGAAGGGTCTAATGAAAACAATGAGGAACTAATGAAAACAAAAATAAAAGCAGGACTCAGAGGTTAACTGCCAGCTTTAACTGCATATGGAAATACTTCGGAATAATGGGATTTTCTTGTTTTAATTTTGGTTAATGGACTAGGTGGGTTTCAGATGGCTCCTATTAAAACTAAAACCATCATGTCCGAGCCCTGAGAGGGAGGGGAGAAGGGAAGGAGTTGATCTTGGATCATTCCTCCCCTGGAGGCTGAGGCATCATCCTTCTTTGGAAGCCCACCCATCCCTAAACCTCAATCTTTTCTTTTGCGGGGGGTCATCGAGTGTTGGATCAAGTTGATGTTGCCCTCATTTTCTGGATTAGCGGGGTAAAGCAAATCAACCTCACCTTATCTTGTTAGGTGAAAATGCAGAATTATGGAAAAGAACCTTTTTCCAGCATCTTTTTTGGTGTCTGGAATGTGGCTTTAGCTCAGTAGCCCAGCAAACATCTTTCTCTTGGTTCTTAAAGCAAGAAATGCAGAAATTTGGGATGTGTCCTTAGGGAAACCACATGGACACAGAGACATCTTCTGGCTCATCATCAGGGCATGGCTTTGCATTTGGAGTGCTTAAACCCAGCCGAACACTGTTGTCTGCTGTGAACTAAAGAGGTAAGAGATGGTTTCCACCACTAGAGTCTTCCTCACTGTCCATTGAGAGCCATCATCTCAATGAATCCATGTGAGATATTGAACTTGTTGCATTCTCGACTTGAGATGCCCATGTTGGATGCAAATGAGTGGAAGCCAGCCAGTCCACAGCTTGGATAGGGTCTTCTTTGTCATCACAATAGATCAGGTACTTCAGAGCAGAGTAGAGGGTGAGAATCACCACCCTTGACCTTCTGACCACACAGTTGGGCTCGTGGTCTGCCCTGTGTTGAGTTTTTCATGTTAAGCTCCTAATGGTTTACTTAGTGTTTAGCAAAGGCTGCAAGCAGATGCTGTGCAGGCGAGTAGTAGAGGATTTGCTGATGAGTTGTAATTCATTAGCTGGGATTTTTTTTCTCCTCTTTTTTGTGAGCTCCTCTTGCTGCTTTCAGCCATCAAAGAAAAGCAGAACAGCTTTAGCAGGGAGGTTTAGGCAGATTAAAAGTTGGGAGTTTTCCGCTGCCAGTCAGCAGTTTTGAGTTGGGGGTTGGATGAGTTGATGCAGGCAACTGGAGAGGTCATCTCCAATGCTGGAGAGTCTTATCAAGTCCAGTTTGAGCAACCTGGTCTAGTGGACGGTGTCCCTGCCCATGGCAGGAGGACTGGACTAGACTGCTTTAAGGTCCATTCCAACCCAATTCATGATTCTATGATTCTGTGATGTCCAGGTCCTGGGACACCAACCCTGTGGGGCTTTTGAAAGGTGGAGTCTCAACCCAGCAGTGTGTTGGGTGACAGCGGTCTTTGCATGGAGAAGGCAGCAGTCACTCCATTCCTTGAGATTATATCCAAAATACCCTAAATGTGATGGCGTCTTATGTGACCAGGTAGACAGTCATGGTCAGGATTTACTCTGACTCTTAATTTACTTGGAGTCTATGTAGAGGACTTTGAAGTGCACAATGGAGGTGGAAGAAGCACTTGGAACTTAAATCATTGAGAGTCTGGGGAAAGTGTTAGTGGAAAAATGTGTATTATGGATGTTACAGCATTCTTTATGGATTAGTGTTCAGGTTTTAGGATGGACCATGGACAACCACAGCAGAAGCCATCTGGGATAAAGCAAAGGGTTGATAACCAGCTTGTCCAGCTTTGGTTGGTCTGGATATTGGAGTATCTCTCCAGAGCCCTCATAGAATCATGACTGGATTGGAAGGGACCTCAAAGTCCATCTAGTCCAACCCTCCTGCCGTGGGCAGGGACACCTTCCACTAGTCCAGGTTGCTCAAGCTGGACTTGATGGGCTCCCTAATGTTGGAGATGACCTCTGTGGTTGCCTGGGCACAAACTTTACCACCTTCTACCTGTCTGTCTGCACCAACCCCTCTTGATGCTGCTCGCGCTATTCTAGGGCATCTGTTTGTCCTTTCTCAGATGCTCCAAGAGAAAATATCTCATGAGGCCATGATGTTTCAGGCACCACCATTCCTTTGATGTGCCCAGATTCCCCAACTGCCATCTGTAGCTCCTAAGAACCCTGTAAATTTATAGATTAACCCTTTTCAACCCAATCTTCAGCCACAACCAACTTTGGCCAGATGAAATCTCCTTTAGGATATGGTTTCCCAAATTGCTCATATGCATCTTTAAAACTCATTTTGAAGCAGATTTCAGCCTTGGGAAGTGCTTTTTCTGAGCCTAATAATCCCTCCCAACAGCCTCCTAGTTTGAGAAGACTTTTTTGTGGTACTGGGTATTTACACAGTCTCTGATTTTTCACCTGACAGTGACAGCTGCAGTCAGGAGTGATGGATTAAATTTCCAAATTTCCACCTGACAAAAAGATTAGTAACGGCAGTTTTCAGCCCTTTCCCCAAACTGGCTTTGCAACGACACATCGTAACATCTCCGGCCTTTTAGTAGATCTGTCTGAGATGTTTCCCTCGTCCGATTGCACTGGCAAGGTTGATATTTTGAAGAAAACCTCCCCAAAAAAGGAGGAAGGCGAAATCACAGAATGGCTGAATGGCAGCTCTGTGACACAGAATTGACCCAAATCACTTCTTCTCAGCTTCTGGTCATGGGGAACTGGTGATACCTTTGTTTAAACCTCACTGTGAGCTGCTTGGCTGAGCCAAGTTCAACTGCTGCTGGCATCTGGGCTGTGCCTGGTCAGGTCTCAGGGCTCAGGAAAGAGTGAAACAGTTTGTGAGGGCAGAGAGGTCATTTGGCAGGTGCTCATGCATCGTTTGCTCCTGATTTAATTCTTTCCAGCCTAAGTAAACATCTTGTCATCATTCAGGCTGAAGGATCAATCCATCTGTTTCTTCCTGGCATGAGAAAATAGAATAAAAAATCATGGAATTGTTTAGGTTGGAAAAGAGCTTTGAGATGGAGTCTAACCATTGACCTAACTCTCCCAGTCCCACTGCTAAACCATGTCCCTAAGCTCCAGATCTCCATGACATCTGTTTTCGGGAGGGAGAGACAAGTCACCTCTGGTGCCTTGATGTTGGAAGTTGTGGAGACTTGGAGCTGAGTGCCATAGTTTAGGCCTTGTGACAGTTGGGTTGATGATCTCAAAGGTCTTTCCAACCTAAATGATTCTCTAAGTAGTTCCACTTGAGTTTAAGTGTCGTATACTTGATATCTAAATCTGAAGTTTATGTTTTTACCTCCCTGTACACCCAAGAGCTTCATGATCAGCTTTCTCCACCCCGTGGCATTTAGTTCCTTCTGTTGCTTATGAAATAATCGGAATTCACTCATTTAACACTACCTCAGCCAGGCTGAATCTCTGTCCAGTGACTCTCGTGGTTCCCTCTCTCTCCACTGTTGCTGATCACCATCCATGATGAAAAAGCTGTAGAGATGCTGAGGGACTTGGCTTTGTAGTGACCTGGTAGTGCTAGGGGAACTCTTGAACTTGAGGAGCTGAAAGGTCTTTTCCAACTCAACTGATCCCATCATTCTAATTTACCAAGAAACAAAACCAACCATCTGCACCTGGCTGCTTCCTCACTCCCTGTCTGTCCGTCCATCCATCCCCAGGCACCGACCCGGTCTGGCAGCATCTGTGGTTTGTGCTGCCCTCTGGGTTCTCCTGGAAGGAGGATTTGCAGAAGGATGTGGGCAGGTCTGTGAGGTCACAGCTGTTAAAGCTGGGAAAGTGGGAAAAAAGGGGCAGAGGGGCTCCCAAGCTTGGCACAAGCCCTGTAGCCACCTGTCCATGAGCATCAGTGACTTTCTGAGGCTTCTGTTTTGATTGCAAAGAATTTCATTTAATCCCCCCCACCTCCAGCACATCTAGGTCTAATAATTGTTTCTCAGATGGAACTGGGTGGTGCCACTGGAGTTTCTGCCACCTTCTAATGCAGGAAGGAGCTAGGAAACGGATGCAATGAGGGACAGACCTCTGGGGAAACCCCAAAGCTCTTCCCATTCAGGATATTTTTGAGTGGAAAAAGGTTTTATGACTTGATAAGGAGGAGGAGGGGGAGCAAAGGTGGCATCTCTGCTCACTTTAAATCCCTTTTTTAATGCAGGAATGTATGGGGAAATGTTACTTTTGGCATGGAAGGAAGTAATTTGGGAAGGAACTCTGTGGGACTTGTGTTCACAAGGGAAGCAGTCACAACATTTTCCTTTTCCCTCCCCCTTACATTTTCCTAGTGTTTTCTGCACTGGAAATAAGCAGGTTTCAACCCAAAACACCACTGTAGTGGAGGTGGGAAGCCACGGCTCTCATCTTCTGTGCATTCCACAACTTAAATGTTCTTCAGGAGCTTCAAATCGTCAAATCAAGAGAAGGGTTTGGGTCCCAAGGGATCTTTGGAGATGACCTAGTCCAACCATCCTTCAGTGAGTAGGGACATCTTCAACTAGATGTTGCTCCAAGTCCCATCCTTGGTTCTCAACAACATGAGGTGATGAGTGGATGGTTTTCTCCTTGGTGGAGATGTTGAAACAAGTTGTTTGTATGTGGATCTGAGCATCTTGTATCTGTCCTGTACAGTACAAATGGGTTTTCTTTTAATTACCCTCTTGGCCACGATGTTGGTCTGAACTCCCAGTGCTGTCATAATAGAAGAAAGCTGATGAATAAGGCAGGAAGAAAATACCTCCTTGGCCAATGCTAGAAGCTATGAGATGAGGAGTAACAAGGTCATCCCTGCTTGAAATGATGGAGGTCGAGCCTTCATTAGCAATGGGGTTGTGTATTGGGCGGGGTAGGTATGTGACAGCTCTGCCCTTAACCTGGACAACCTTCCCAGTACTGGAACATCTCAGAAGGCACCAGTTTGTGGATCTCCCATTGCTCCCTCTTCAGAATTATTTTAGTTGGATTTGATACTTAAGGTGCTAGAGTCCCACTACCCCCTGTTTATTACCCCACATCTCCATGGCTTTGCAACCCCTCCAGCCGCAGAGACTCCACCTCTGCCCTGGACAACCCTTTTGGGTCAGAAATTGTTCCTCAGAGCCAGCCTCACCCTCCCATGTGGCAACTTGAGGCAGAAAAGCCATGTAGGAAGAGCCTTGTGGAGTAGCTGGGCACCCGTTGCCTACCTGGGGAGTTAATCTTTGGGCTGCCAGGAGACTTTTTCCCTGCGTTAGTGAAACTAACGTTAGTGAAACTCAGCTTCTATTTCGCTCCCCCCCACCTTTTTTCCTAATTTTCCTGTATTTTTTCCGCTGCTGATGCTGAAACAAGGCAGGTTGTGGGGTTTTTTTTTAAATAAAAAAAAAAGATTTGATGAGAACAGTCGCTTATGACTCCCCAAGTGCCGTAAAAGTTAATGTGATCGTCGCTCTGCGCCCGGGCTCATTTTGATAATTTTTTATTTTATGAAACAGGACAGGGAGCTTAGTGACTTATTACTATTCATTTCGTTTCGATGCAGTAAATATTGATTCAGTTGGGGGTTTTCAATTTAAACCACTCGGCAATTATATAAAATATTACTGGCCTCTGAAATTATGCTTACCGATCCCTTTGGCTGCTCATTAACGAAGGAGGGCAATTTTGAGATCCCTTTGCTTTCATCACTCTAATAAATGGGCTTCAGCTCCCTTTTTGCACACAAGGTACTAGCGGGGGCTTGACAGCCTCAGTGCAGCTCTTAATTTGGAGCTGGTTTCAAAGGGTGTGGGATTTTTTTTCAGTTTTGTTTGAGATGCATTGGTCTTTTTCTTTGATTCTTAGAATCATAGAATCATGAAGATTGGAAAAGACCTTCAAGATCAACAAACCCAACTGTCTGCCCCAGAACCCCCAACCACTAAACCATCTCCTGAAAGAAAAGCCATGATGTAGCTTAGGATTGGCAGGAGGGAGAAACGGTCTGTTCCTGGAAGCAGTGTTTCCCGGACTTCTCCCACCATTGAGTTCATGGGTTTTGTCTGAACTCAGTGGATCTCATTGGATTGACTCAATTGGTCAGTCTATTCTCCCAAGTCACTAGCAATCGGACAAGAGGAAATGGCCTCGAGTTGTTCCAGGAGAGGTTTAAATTAGATAATAGGAAAAATTTCTTCCCTGACAGAGTGGTGAGGAATTGGAACAGGCTGCCCAGGGAGATAGTGGGGTCACCATCCCTAGAGGTGTTCAGCAAACTAGTAGATGTGGCCCTGGGGCACATGGGTTTATAGGCAGGGTAGGGCTGGGTTGACAGTTTTACTGGATGATCTCTTCTCTGATCTCTTTCAACCTTAACAATTCTCTGATTTAACCAGCAGAAAATGAGGTTCAGGGGAGAGCTTCTTACTGTCCACAACTCCCTGAGATTTAGAGGGTTGGAGCGAGGTGGGAGTTGGTCGCATCTCCTCACGAGCAAGCAATAGCTGGTATTGGCATCAAGTTCTCTGCTCCTTTTACATGAAGAGGAGACTCTGAAGTCATCTGGTTTAGCAAGAGCTGCAGTAATTGGACCAATTTTAATAGTTGATTTAAAATACCTTGTCAGTGAAGCAGAGCACTTGGCCGAGAACCCAGTGTGACAAGTGAGTTGTGATGCTGGATCTCTTGGGGCTTTGCCCAGCACTTAACCCTTGGTAGTCTTCCATGAAAGTAAGTGATTACCTGGCCAAAAAGATCCTGGATGAGCCTTTAAATTGGAAAAGCATAAACTGAGATTGTTTATTCTCAGTATGAGATGGAGAAGGAGTTTCTGAAGTCCTTACTGGTATGTGAGGTCTTCACTGGTGTGTAGTGTGTGCTTAAAGGAGGTTGTGGATGCTCCATCCGTGGAAGTGCTGAAGGCCAGGTTGGATGGGGCTCTGGGCAACCTGGTCTGGTGAGAGGTTTCGCTGCCCATGGCAGAGGGTTGGAAGTAGATAATCTTTGAGGTCCCTTCCAACTCAAACCACTCCTACATTGTGTGGCTTGGCATCATATGGAATATACTAGAACTTCTGGAGCTTCCAGTGGAGACTGACAGATGTTGGGTACCAGCTTCCCCACATCTTCTTAAAGTCCTGTCTGTGTGCTTCAAACACTTTTGGATTTTCAGTTGATTTGCAAAGTCATCAAATCAGTGGATAGGTTGGATTAGAAGAGACCTTAAAGATAATCTTAAATCTTAAATTAAAGGACACTGTGGGGCTTCCAGCTTCCAACATACATTGCCAGATATTTTGTCCCTCTTGTGTCTAGGGTAAATAATCATGTCCTGCTGGTGTAGTTCATGATTAGTGCGCATAGTGGGGTTGGGTTGATGGTTGGACTGGGTGATCTTGTAGGTCTGTTAAACCTTACTGATTCTGTGATTCTGTCTTGCATGCTGAGGAGCCAAGTTGAACTTCTCAAAGCAAGCAGGAGATGTTCCTTTAATATCACAAAGCCAGCGAGTTGCCTTCATTTGTGCCACCTAGGGACACACATGGTGGCTCATAAAGTCATTTGTCCTTGTTGCTGGAGTATTTATGATGAGCAGCTCTGGATGGGGTTTCCCTTAGATTGAGTTTCAGCAGCTGGCAGAAATTGCCTCAGTCCTCCTCGTAGGTCACTTTTCTCCCATTAGTGCATGTATCAACCTCTTACCTAGTTCTCCTTGTCCTTTAATTCCTGATGTAGGCAGAGCCCAAGTGTGGCCATTGGTGGAATTTCCAGATTTAGAGCTTTCGCCTCGTGTTTTTAATTTTATCATGATAACGGCACAGATTTTCATGGCTTGCATTATAGCTCTGGAGGCAAATCCCAGACGCAGAGAATTGCTGATGGTTGAGTCACCACTTGGAAAGCAGCAGGAGCTGTTGTTGACTCTTTGAGAGAGCAGGAGAGCTGCTTTGGACCCATTTCTGTGGTTCCTGGAGGAACCTCTTGGACATGCTCCTGAATAGGTTGAGTCACAAGCTGGGAAGCAACAGAGCTGTTCATTTGGAGCCATATCCATGGTTCCTGGAAGATCTTCTTGGACCTGTTCCTGGCTAGGTCAAGTCACCAGTTGGGAAGCAGCAAACTGCTGGTTTGGAGCCATTTCTGTGGTTCCTAATGGAACCTCTTGGGCATGCTCCTCTGCACTGTCCTGTGCTCATGACGATGCTGTGGGATCTACGATGGCTGTTTTGATCTCCTTGGATGGGAAGTTGTGTCTGGGAGAAGACAGATACATAAGAGCAGATGACCAGGCATCCTGGTGTAGCCAAGACCTAGGTAGGTCAGCCACTTCCACCAAGGTGCTGGGGAGCCCTAGAACCTCCCAAGCCTTCGGTTCTGAGTCTTTCTCCTTAGAGATATTTAAAAACCATCTAGACCACTCCTGGACTTCCAACTCTGGGTGGCCCTACTTGAGCAGGAGGTTGGGCCACATGACATCCAAAGGGTCCTTCCAACCATGATTCTATCATCTTTCCTCAAGAACCATTGGGCATTGCTGTTGCTATTTGTGTCACATCAGATCTCAAAACACAAGGATGTCCAGGGCTCTTTGAGATTTCACGTAAAAAATCAGCACTGGCCAGGTACTTGGACTAATCTGCTGCAAGGTGACTTGATCTTACATGAAGCTCAGGAGACCTGGACTTGCTGGTGGGTCAGGAAGATCCCATCTTGGTGTTTCCAGACCCACCTTTGAATTTTCCACCCCTTCCTCCTCTGCTACCAGATTTTCACTCAAGCTCATATCCAGAAACCAGCAGCAAAGGCTGGTTGATGAACTTCCAGGAACTAGGAACTACTCCAACTTCATGAGATTTTTTTTGGAGCTTGCTTGGATTTTCTCTTTCCCCAGTGCAGCAGGGTTCAGTGGGTTGGCCTCATGCACACCCAGCGCCGTGTGAAGAACCACCTGCTTTAATTTGCTGTTAGATATCTGTTGAAGATTGCATCCACTTCCCCCAGTCAGCACTTAATTGGCAAGTGGCTTGATTTAACAGCGTGGGAGCCGGCTCCGGAAAAATGGCTCCGATAAATCACTGCCTGACGCCAGAAAATAGATATAATCTCAACATTAACTACATTAATAGTAGCAGGAGCCGAATTAAGAAAGCCATAAAGTAGAGGCAAGAGAGTATAAATTATGAGCAGCTCACTGTCGTGTTTGCTGTGCTCCGCTCTCTTGCCTCACCCAACCATTGACTCTCATTGGGGACAACTTGTGGTTGGCTCTGATGTGGAGAAGTTGAGTTATGAAGCCCCCAGACCCAAAACTTTCCCATTTTGTGCCCATCAGTCTTGGTCTAATAACTTTTAGCGGTGTACGACTGGCTTTGGAAGGACTTACAGTGGAAAGGAAGAGCTCTGCTGCTGCAGTGGTCATGGCTATGTGGTCTTCTTGTCACATTTGTTTTTAATTTTGATTCATTTGGGCCAGGAAAAGGAGAAGAAAAACCTTAAGCTTCATCATGCTTCTGCACATGGTGAAGTGATTGTCCCACCAGGACCTGGGGAATCCATGATAAATCCCAGCTTGTGGGATCTTACGGCATCTAAGTGCCTTAAGGACTTCTTTTTCCCCCATGCTGTTGCTACAGGAGAAGGTGACCTTCAGCCCTTCTTCTGCTCTTCAGGAAAGCCTGGTGAGGCCCAATGGAGGTGTCCCTCTAGTTGTGTCACTCATGCTGTGGGGTGCAAAAAACCATCTCAGCTCTTCCAGCTATGGCTTTTCCTCTTTTTGCTGAGGTCAGCTATTTATAAAGCGAGAAACTCATGTTTGGTGGTTTCTTTGTCCTTTCAGTCAAGATTTAAGTCAACCTTTGCTTCAAAACATGACACTTTGAGATTTTGCTGCCAATATATCCAAGGTAGTTGGAGTCATGGGAATAGGGCTTATAGCCAAACATTTACCCAAGGACCAAAACCTGAGCAGGAAGATGATCTAGAAATGCTGAACACCTTCCTGCTTGGGAGTTTGTGCCTTACAGCTCCTTAAAACCCTTTTTCATCCAGCACAGAGTGACATTGGGATGGGGATGGTGAAGCTATAGAAGTGACCATAGGAGGACTTAATGTTTCTGTGGAGGGTTGTGTCAGTGCCATGAGCCAGATGCTGGATTTGAGTATGTGTAGGAAGTTTTGGCCATTATTTCTTGTTCTCCTGGTGACATGAGTTGCTCTGGGTCTGGTGCCAGCAGAGGGAGACAGCTGTGTAGGAGACCTGATGGAGTTCTAATGAGAGAGCAGCAGTGAATTTGTTGGGTCTTTGCATCCACTGTGCTCATGCACCCATCACTTTGCAGCACCGAGGCACTGAAACTGGGAAGTGGTGGATTTTGCACCTTGGAGATGACCTTATGACCTTATGAGAGAGAGATGTTGCTCTGTCCCACATCAGTAACTGACATGCTGTGTAGGTTCACAGTCCCTATTTCCTAACAAACGTCATAAATGTTGTACTTGTCACCTCCATGTTCCCCAATTCAGAATGTCTTGATGCTTTTTGGAATCATGAAGATGATGTTCTCACTGATGGGACTATCTAGAAGCTGTCATGAATGATGGTCAGTCATCCAGACACCAGTGACTGTGGAAACTAGCGGAGTTTAACTGGAGAAAAAGAGGCTCAGGGGAGACCTTCTTGCTCTCCACAACTCTCTGACATCTAGAAGGTTGGAGCAAGGTGGGAGTCAGTCTCTTCTCCCCAGAAACAAGCAACAGGGTGAGAGGAAACAGCCTCAAGCTGCAGCAGGGGAGGTTTAGGTTGGCCCTGAGGAACAATTTCTTCCCTACAATGATTGTCCAGGCGTGGCCCAGGCTTCCCAGGACAATGGTGGAGTCCCCATGTCTGAAGGGGTTGCAAAGCCATGGAGATGTGGTATGAAGAAGGTGGGCTAGTGGGCACTTGAAAATGCTGGGACAATGCTTGGACTCAGTGTTTTTAAGACCTTTTCCAAACTCAGTGATTCCATGATTTCACATGGTACGTGGCTGTCTCAGCATCTATAGAGCTGTCACTGGCCTGGCAGCTCAGCATGGTTGAGGCTCTCCAGCAGGCTGGTAGGTGACTGTCATGGCTCAAGTGACCCTTATGGCTGTATTTCTTTTTCCTACAGGAAGTCTCTAAAGCATCTCAGAGGTAGGGGAAACACTCAGAAACTCCACTGGCCGTAACAGTGATCTTTTCTCAGGGTGATGCCATCACACTGTGGACTTCAGAAGCCAAATCCCAAGCCCAAATGGGTGATTTTCATATTGATGGGTGTCAGTTTTACCGTTTCACTGGCCTAAGAGGACTGTGTAAACTATGAGTAGACACAGAGAGCTACTGAGTGTCTACAATAATAGGCACTGAGTAGATATTTAAGGCATGTAGTAGATCTTTAGTTTTATCCCTCATTTCTGATCACAGAACAATTGTCAGGAACCCCAAAACTATCTTTTTTAGTAGGATGGAGACCATACTCAGACTTTCCTCTGCCCTGCTGCGTGGTCCCATGCTTAGAGATAATCACAGTCATAGAAGTGTTCAGGTTGGAAAAATCTTTTGAGATTGTCAAGTCCAACCAATAGCCCTACTCTGCCAAGTTCACCACTAAACCATATCTTCTGGTTTGGGTTGAAAGGAACCTTAAAGCTCTTCTAGTGCAGTGAGCAGGGACATCCCCAAACAGAGGGATTGAGAGAGGGTTGGTCAAAGCCCCAGGGCACAACCTGACCCAGGTTGGTTCCAGGGATGGAGCTTCTCCCACTTCTCTGGGCACCCTGGGCCAGGATCTCACCATCCTCATGGTGCAGAACTTCTTCATAATTTCTGATCTGCACCTTCCCTATTCTAGTTTAAACCCATTACCCCTTGTCCTGTCCCAGCATTCCTCCATCTTTGTATTTTATAATTCCCTTTTAAATACTCAGAGGCCACTCTAAGGTCCTTAATGCTGGTTTCTTGCCAGCTCGTGTCCAGCTTTTCACCCTCCAGCACTCCCAGGACCTTCTCACTTCCTTAGTTCCCATTCGCTCACAACCTGCATTACAAAATCCCACTGATTTCCCTTCCCTCCCTCCTTCCAAATGGATTTTTAAAAGCATCATCTTAGGGTAAAATATTCCTTTCCATCCTGTTCTTTATTAGGCTCTTAAAGGCAAAAGCTTGTAATGTCCCCATTGATCCAAAGACCAATCGAAGAGTTGGGAGCCCATCAAACTGGCCCCGACCCTTTAAGAAGAGAGCGCCATCATTGGTAATGAAGGCAATGCAATTAGGATCAAGAACCGATACTCTGTCCCTTGATGGGCACCCTTGCATCGTTGAGAGACGTTATGGGATGTAGCAAGGCTAGAGCAGACTTCCCCTAAGTGCATGTCTCAAACGACAATCCTGTGCTGCCTTCTGGGTAAAGGAAATTGGATTTTGAATCCTGCATATAGGTCTATCCCTAGGAAAAGCCCTGTTGGCACGTGGCTTGCTAGGATCTGGTGTTTCCTCTACAGATAATTCTCTTTAGCATAAGCCCTGTTGAACTTATTTAACCTCTTGTGTGCTGAGTCAGTGCCTGACGCCATCAAGTCCTGATGGAGATATTAGTTGGTTTTAATTAAAATAGAGTAGCTGGCTTTGCTTTTCATAGTGTTCTTCTCGTTATTATTTCCTGCATGAGGTAAAAAAAATTAAAAAAGCTATTTAAAAGACAAAGTGGCTCTGGAAAAAGCAATTCTTGAAGGTATTGTTGGAAAACTCAAGTGGGATTTGGCTGGTTCTGTTGGGAAATACTCCCGGTTGAGGCTGGTTTTGGGGTTTGAAGGTGAGGTAGGTGGTTTGCATGACAGTTCGTACAGTGTTGAGCATCAGAGATGAGAACAGGAGGAGCTTAGGGACGTGGTGGTTTGGTGCTATTGGGTTAACAGTTGGGCTCAGTGATCTTAAAGGTTTTTCCCAACCTAAACAATTCTATGGATATCATTGCTCCTGGAGCACATCTAGAGCTCTGAAATTCCATTTACTAGGTTCTGTGCCAGAACGAGAGGATGTCTATGACCTGTCCTCACTTTCCTTCTCCTTTTTGAGGACTGTGGAGCTCATCATGGGAGGACATTGCCTCAGGGTGGGGGGGATTTAGGATTAACATCTTGTTGCATGTGAACATGGCTCTGCATGGAGCTTGCGAACACCTGCCTGTCTTGTTCACTCCAAGAGATCCATTTCAGCTAATCAGAATTAAACCCTAATGAACTTTGTCCAATCGTCTGAGCTAATGGGGGTAAAAGGAATCTAATTAATGGGACAATGGTCCCTGCTCTTCCCGCTTTAATTACTGATCTGCCGCAGCATTAAGAGCGGCGGGGCTGGAAAGCTGCCTATTAGGGGTTGTCAGCATTTCCATTCTCAGCCTTAGCTTAAGCGGTTTAACGGGATGCTGTCATGGGGTTTTAGGCTGCAAGTTGACCTACCTTGAAAACAGCTTCATGTGGGCAATTGTATCTTCTAGAAGAGGCTCTTTTGTCTTCTCTCCAGGCCAGTGTTGCACTGGAGAGGTTTTTCCAGGAAAACTTTGCCAGAAGAACTTTGAAATGTGTCAGCAGGTCTTTCTGTGGCTCTGCAGACTCATTTTCTTGAAAGAAAGTGGAGGGTTTGGAGTGGGGCTCAGAGTGAGGAGTACTGCTTTGGGCTGGGCTTGGTCTTCTGGAAGATAAGAATGTGGTATCTAATTGACTGAAAGCTCTGGAGAAGAGATCTGCAAAGCCATCATGGAATTGTTTAGGTTGGGAAAGACCTTAAAGATAATCTGGCCAACCATTAACCCAGCTGTCCCATGGCCTAAACCATGTCCCTAAGCTCCAGATCTCCACAACTTTTAAACAGATCCAGAGATGTGCAAAGATAGGGGAAGCAAGGAAACTAGCTTGCTGTGCTGGTTCCAAAAACCAGCAGAGCAAGAGTCCTCAACAAAAACCTTTTTAGTCTCTACCTGAATAGAAGAGTCTACACAGTCACTGGAGCAAACACAGTCTTGTCCAGAAGCTCTGAGCAGAAACTGTGAAACAAAAACCTTGGAAAACAGTCTGAACCCTTTGCTTGAGACCCTTTGGCCATGAGGTGGCGAAATAAACCAAAGTGTCATCAGCCACGGGTGATGATTGTGGATGAAGACAGCTGCCAGGGTGCTGGAGCCTGGTCTTGAGTCTAGAAGGTTTATGGCAAAAATTGAAGATGGTGATGTTGTATTTCTCATGAGGTGGGTAAAATATGGAAGTGCCATCAACACAAAGATATGGTTTTGGCTGGTGGAGATCCTGGAGTTGTGTTGGTATGAGGTATGGATGAAATTTGACCCTGTGCTTAAGGCCAGAAGGACCCCAGAGGACCAGGGAAACTCTGACCCCACTCCATCAAGACCATGTTTCTCCTGTGCTGGACATGGTGCTCCAGGTGCGGTCTCAGCAGCTGAGAACAGATACAGCCTCAAGGCAAGGAATTGTCTCGTCCTTTCCTGTTCAAGGTGCAGTCTGGTGGGCATCTAACTACTTTCATAGACTCATAGGATGTTGTGGCTTGGATGGGACCTCAGAGATCATCTAGTTCCAGCCCCCTACCATGGGCAGAGACACCTCTTACTCGACCAGGTTGCCCAGAGCCCCGTCCCACCAGTTGTTGAACACTTCCAGGGATGGAGCGTATCTTTTCCTTGATCTTCTCTAGAAAACAGGGTTGAGACATCAGGTGAGGCTTTGGTTGTTTGCAAATTGCATCCTTTTTGGTGCTCTCCAGAGTTACGAGCTCCGACTTATGAGCTGCTTTGAAAAGGCCTGGATCCATCTCCCTCTTCCCTGCTTTGCCATGCTGGTTCTTCAGTGCAGCAGGTCACGAGGCAGATGCTTTGCCCAGTTCTTCCTGCATGGCGCATGGAGCTGGTTTTGCAGCCAGGCTCTTCATCTCTCACTGAGGAGTGAATGGGGTCACGGACAATAGCAGTGATTCAGCAAACAGCTGTGATTTAGGGCAGGGAAAAGAGCTCTTCTCTGTGACACCGCTGTAAGCTTCTTGAGGAGATAACTCCATCTCTTCTGTGTTTTGTGAAGTCCTGGAGTGATTTAAGTGTTTTTCCTGGCATGTATCTCCAGCTCTGAGGGCCTCAGCGCAGCAGACATACCATGGAGCTGGTGGAATTGGGCCAGAGAAGGCTCCAGAGATGGTCTGAGGGACAGACCACCATGCTGTGGGACAGACTGGGAGAGTTGGGGGGATTCAGCTGGAGAAGAGAAGCTCCAGAGAGGCCTTAGTGGGACCTTTCAGAACTTGAAGCGGCTGGTAAGAAAGATGGGAACAGGCTGTTGATCAGGGGTATTGTGACAGGACATGGGGTGATGGCTTCAAACTGGAAGAGGGAAGATACAAATTAGATCTTAGAAAGAAATTCTTCTCTATGAGGGTGGTGAAACCTTGGCCCATGATGAAAAATATCTTTCAGAGCCAAAGGTGACCCTAGAAACAGGTCAGGAACCCCTAGCTGTTTCTTCTCTCAGTTGTTCTGAGCCCTCAGCTAAGGCTTCAGCTGTGGGATGAAGACATCGTTTAGATCTTAGGAAGAAGTTCCTCACTGTGAGGGTGATGAGACCCTGGCCAGGGTTGCCCAGAGAGGTGGAAGAAGTCTCATCCATGGAACCATCTCAGGACACCTTGGACCTTGGGACTCTTGAGCGACCTGCTCTGGTTCAAGATGTCTTGCTCACTGCAGCAGGTTGATCTAGATGGACCTTCAAAGGTGCCTTCCCACCCTAACCATTCCATGATTGAATGTTCTTATTGCTTAACCCAAAGCAAACAGCTCCCAGGGTTCTGGGGTGATACTTCTATGGTGAAGAACATCAAAGATAACTCAGGACCAGAGGACTCTATGTCATTGGGGCTGACAAGGCAGGTCAACAGCTCATTATTGCTTGTACCCAGTGGTCTTCAAGGTCTTCTCCAACCAAAACTCACCATATCACCATCACACATCAGCTCTACCACCAGCTGAGGAATCCCTTCCCATTACGTCAACCCTTTATATGGAGCCATCACATCTCACTCTTGTAGTCACTGAGAACAACGTGGCTTTGAATCCACAAAACCTTTGATTTCAATCATTTGGTCTAGTCCTATTTCCCCATTTATTTACCCACCCAAGTATTTTTCTGGAGGAACCTCTGTTGTTCCCATTATAACACACTGGCAGCTATTTTTCTTGTGTGAGTCAGGAGTATTTATTAGGCAGGTACATCTTTATTTAGGTAATTAAGGGCTTTAATAGCTCTACTCATTGAGGTTCCTAATTTTTCCCCAGGTTTTGAAAATGGCAAATGAGATCCAGGCTGGATTTTATTTTCTTTTTTTTATTTTTTTCCTCAACATTAACAGTAAGCTCCATTTGAATGGAAATTCCCTTTCAATTGAAGCAAATGAAAATAGTCGGGTTGATTTTTTTGTTGTTTTGAAGTGTTTTTTTCATAATTAGAGCTAATTATTGAGAACAGGCAATTGTTTACGGGTAAATTAACAAGTTATTGCTGGTCACCATGTGTTTAAAACTAATGGATCTCCTGGTTTTATGGTTCTACACTGGAAAAGCCTCAGGTTTCTCTGTTTTTCAATTTCTCATCACTTTTCCATCGTCAGTGACGTGTTTGAATAATCCAGATCAAGCCCTTTAAGTAAATTAGTAGAAGGTAAAAAAGGTTTATTGAGATTTGACCTTTTTTATTTTTGAGAAGACAGCAGTAATATTATCAATTCCATACATGTTCCATACATGGAGCTTTTTAATGCTATTCCTTTTTTTTTTTTTTTTCCTTGTCCTGGGGTGGATCTCAAGAAGCTGGAGGGTGGTGACAGAGACCTTATGGGAAATCAAAGTGACTGGTGCAGGAGCTTGGAGTACTGTTAACATGTCTGAGGAGCACTCTGAAGCCTACATATTATGTTTTGTTTTACTCTGTGCTAAGGAACAAGGATTTTGGGGGGTTTTTCCTACTTTTTCTCCTAATTCAGGGTTTTGAGGGAAGCTAAGGGTGGACAAGATCCCTCCAGCTTCGCTGCTTCCTAACCATTGCCCCAGCCATGATCCGCTTTTTCCTCAGGAATCAAATGCTAGCATGCAAATGTGATTTCTTGCTAAGTAAGGATTAACAAACAAATAAGCTAAGCCTAAAGAAGATATCCACAAGTAAAAGAAAACCATGTTTTAAGAACCACTTGTATGGCCGTCAGCACCAAGAAATCCTCTCTGCTTCAGCTGGCTTGAAATGCCTTTGGGTTGCTCTTGCTCTACTCTAGGGTTCATTTTTCAGTCTTACGCATCGAAGACTTAATATTTCGGATACAGGTTTGTTTGGGAGGAAGTTTTTGGGGTTTTTTTGATTGGATGGTCTTGCGCATTGAATACTCACTTGTGTGAGTAACTAAGGATGTTAAATCTGAGACTCTCCTACAGCTTTTGCTATGCGGTAGGCTCAATTGTTCTTCACTTTCTGCATTGGTTTTGGTATCTTCTTATCCTGCTTTTTACATTCTATTTAAGTGGGGATGCTATCTCTGTAGCAGCATTTGCTGGGTCCTCATGGAAATTTTGATGGATTTCAGATCCCTTTCCTCCCTATTGGTCCAGTTTTGCTTTGATTTTACTGGTCTCTTGGAAGAAACATTCCTATTTGCCAAATGATTTGGAGTTGATCAAGCAGAGAAGACTGGAGAAAGGACACAGCAGCTCCATGTTTGCCCAGAACAAAGAGAAGAACCGAAATCAAATCTTGGCCAATACAAACATCTAGGAAGCACCACCTGAAAGCAACAGACTTGGGCAAAGTTGTTGCAACTTTGAAGGAGCAAGTGGAGAGCCTATGTCTCAACTTATGGAGCATTTTCTCTACCCAGAAGCTCCACCTGGAGTATTTCTAGCAGAAGATGCTGCAATTCTCTTATGACCCTCTGCTGTGCTGCCAAACCTCCACCATCTCTACCACTTGCTTTTCAGTAATTTTCTTGGCATACCTTTACCATTAAAAGGTGTTGGGGTTGAGGGGGTAGGAGGAAAAGACAACCCCTCAACCTTGTGTAGTCAAGGTTATGGTGATAAATTCTATAGCATTGTCATTTCTATTGGGAGTAAATTGGCTGCCTGCTTGCGGGCTGAAAGGAAGATAATTTGCTGTAGTATTTCAAATGGATTAGAAATGGATTTGAAGGGAAAGTTCATGCCTCCCATTACAAAGGCTAGAAAGAAGAGTATCTTAAGGCACTGTTCACACTCTGCCCGTCATTATCCACGCCTAATACCTTTCATATTTGCCAACGTTAATGAAATTTCCTGCCAGAGCGGCTCTTGTGGATGGACGGACGGAACCCTACTCTTTAGATCAGCCGGCTCAGGCGGCAGAAAGGGAATTACAAGCCCTTCGTGGCGAGTGGAACTGATGTATTCTTCAAGTCCTTGGCCCCAGCTATTACCTCATTAAGTTTAGCCTCTTTCTCTCAATATAGTTTGTTTGCAAAGGCCATCTTTTCCATTAGGTTAACAATTTGGCACTGAATGCTGAGGAAGAGCAAAGGAGTATTGGCCAGTACACTTCTTCCCATTCACCCACCTCACCAGTGGCTTTTTTCCCTGGGGGCACACGTCGATGGTTGTGTTGGGTCAACACGACCAACTGTTTGAGAGCTACAGTGTGGCAGAAGACGAAAATAGGGTTTTCCTCCCCATGTAAGTCAGGCAGTTGAGGGTTTTTGTCTTCACTCAGGTTCCACCATGATTTTTAGATCTCCAACATATTTTACCTTCCTAGACCAAATTTTACCTTTAATTTAAAATTAAATGTTAGTTTAATTTTTAATTCAGTTTGATTTTAAATTTAATTTTGATTATCCCTATAATATATATAAATGTAATAAATCTTTGACTTGATTTAATAAATCTCATAAATGGTGTAAGAATTACCCTAAATGTTCTACTAGATATAATAAATATCCTAAATATTGAATGGATATAATAAATATAAACATTTAAATTGATAAACATAAATAACAATCAATATAATAAATATAATAAATATTCTAATAACTTACACTCCAGTGGTTGGACTTGATGATCTTAAAGATCTTTATCAACCTGTCAGAGAGCAGTGTAGGAGAAGGGAACTTTGGTGTCATGGTGGACAGCAGGATGACCATGAGCCCGCAATATGCTCTTGTGGCCAAGAGGGCCAACAGCATCCTGGGGTGGATCAGAAGTGGGGTGGTTAGCAGATCAAGAGAGGTTTTCTTCCCCACTACTCTGCCCTGGTGAGACCACATCTGGAGTATTGGGCCCCTCAGTTCAAGGACACGGAGCTGCTGGAGGGTGTCCAGCGTAGTGCAACGAGGATGATGAAGGAAGTGGAAAACCAGCCTTATCAGGAAAGGCTGAGGGAGTTGATCTCTTTAGCTTGGCGAAGAGGAGACTAAGGGCTGATCTCATTAATGTTTATAAATACGTGAAGGGTGGATGTCACGAGGATGGAGCCAGGCTCTTCTCTATGTCACCTAGTGATAGGATGAGGAGCAGTGTTTGTAAGCTGGAACATAGGAGGTTCCATATAAATATGAGAAGAAACATCTTCCCAGTGAGGGTGACAGAGCACTGGAGCAGGCTGCCCAGGGGAGTTGTGGAGTCTCGTTCTGTGGAGGCATTTAAAATCTGTCTGGATATGTTTCTGTGTGACTTGGTGTAGGTGATCCTGCTCTGGAAGGTGGATTGGACTGGATGATCTTTTAAGGTCTCTTCCAATCCCCATATCTGTGATTCTGTAAATGATTCTGCTTCTAAGAAATGCAAATATAAATACAAATAGTGAAGCCTCTCGAGATCTTTAGTAGGGTTGTTTTGGGGTCGTTGTAGTTCACGGAGAGGATAATCATAGAATCATCAAATGGTTTGGGTTGGAAGGGACCTTTACATTTTCATCACCCAGAAGATAGCAATGGAGCTGGTGAAGCCTCCAGTGAGCCCCTGAGTGAGTCTTTGGTCCAGATTGACCAGATGTTCTGCATAAGGCCTCTTAGATACTCTTCTTCTTTGCTTGAAGGACACCTAGATGGTAATTTTTCTACCTTAAACATCCAACTACTACAAACTGGGAGAGATTCAGCCTTACTTGGGGGGCATTCAGGCAGGATCTTGAACCCATTTATAGATGAACCATTCATCTTTCGAGGTCCCTTCCAACCTCTAACCAGGTTTAGTTTGAGCTGTCCTGGGTTTGTTTGGATTTTATTAGTGTTACTAGCACAAGAAGTTGGCATGTTTTCCCTGTTTTGAAGTAGAAAACCCCAAATTCCAGGGTTTAGGGTTGAGATGTGTTGAGGTATACGGTATGAATCATATATATATATATATATATATATATATATATATATATATATATATATATATATATATATATATATATATATATATATATATATATATATATATATATATATATATATATATATATATATATATATATATATATATATATATATATATATGAAATTCCTTCTCGTATTTATATGAAACCTCCTATGTTCCAGCTTACACCTATATATATACATATATATATATATATATACATATAATTATATGTAATATAAATTGAGCCTCAGCTGTGCCAGGGCCTTCTTTTGCCCTACAAACCAGAGTGGGGAATGTGTGTGACCCTGGGGCTTCTTCTCTCCCATCTAACAGGCTACAAGAGAAGTCTGTTATCGTAT
>VXBP01007612.1:153195-184718 GCA_013400115.1 Rhinopomastus cyanomelas
AGAAAATAATATTTACATATTAGATCTATCAGCTCTCTGTCCTACTGAATTCACAGAATTCTCTAAATATTCTGCTTATATTCTGCATATATTTTCTTTTCAATATATATTCCATTTATCCTCCATATGTATTATATATATGGAATATATGCAATAATCTCTATGCTAATATATAATAATTATGTATGTACATATTTTATAATAATATAGTGTTATATTTATAATATATATTCCGTATATTCCATATGTATTGCATATATATTCATTAATGTAAAATACTAAAAATAACAGTATTTTCCAGGCCTCATATCTCTGTCAATTATATTATTGACACCTTATATTGTTAAGAATATCTGTTTAATTTCTTTATTGAATGTATTTACATATGATTGAATAGCTATAAAATTCAATGTATTCATCTGTATTCAATGCTCTCTAGAGATGATTGATAGATAATAGTCTACAGATTTTTATATATAATTATCTAAATATTTTATAATCTATAGACTATGTATTTCAGTATAGTTATTCAATATATTTGATTTCCTTTACAGTCAGCAGCTCAGGCTATTGCTCTCCTGCAGACTTGGGAGCCACCTTGTAGGAGCCAATGGCTTCAAGAACTAGATGATCTTTAAAGGTCCCTTCCAACCCAAAATACTGATCTGTCAGGCTGTGATTCTGTAATTAATCTCATTTTGACTGGAAGGACCTTTAAACCTTCTTCAGGCCAACACTTCTGCCCTGAGCAGGGCCATCCCTAACCAGAGCAGGTTGCTCAGAGCTCTAAGATTCAACCTGCCTTGGGATGTTTTCAGGTATGGGGCTTCTCCCACCTCTCTGAGCACACTGGACCAGAGTCCTATGGCCATGAAAACCTTTCTCCATGTCCTCCAGCCAACCTTGGACTGCAGAGATTTGCTGAGTGCTGTTGGGAAACCCATGGGCTACTCTGATATCCCTCCTGCCATCAGTACATTCACACAATGCCACCACCACAACTCTTCCCAGACAACCCCATAAAATTCCAGACTGGGTGCTCCTCTCCACACCAGTTTCACAATAACCAACCCATTGGGAAAATGGGGCGTAGAGGGTCAGCATCTTCTATACATCATCCTCATCCCTTCTGGACATTTATTTGAGCTCAACAGCCAATGTCTGTCACTCTGAGAAACACAACTTTTCCATTGTGGGGGATTTTTTCTTAATTTATGGTTTGTGTCTGTGCCCAGGAGATGCCTCTCCAGGCTTTGCCTTCTGCTGATGGGATCCTCACAGTGTCTTCGTTTCCATATCGGTGATGCTGATGTGCTGGTTAGATCCATCAGGCTAATAGCATTAGGAGCACATGTTGGCCTAATAGCAAACTAGAGGTCTCATTTGCATAAACAAATTACTCTTTGGATTAGCTCTCAAGGAAGGGAAAGCGATGGAGATTTGAGGAGATTTCATTTGCCTGCTGCTGACTGTTGTTTGTCCATCTACTGATGGACAAGAAATGAGCTGGGATGGCTTTATGCCAGTTTGCAGGATGGTGGATTGTGAACTGGAAGAGTTTTTGCTAGCATCTGGGCTCTTCTAGGATCTATTTGTCCCCAGGTTGTCACTTTGGAGCTTAATGATACGTCAAAATATTCTTCTGGGTAGCACTAAACTCCCAACTTGTCACTGTCCTACTCCCCTGCTGGTGGGTTTGGGAGTGTCAGGGAGAGATGAGGAGGTGGAGAAGGGTTCCCAGTGCTACATTTGGGTCACAGCATCCACTGCAGGTGATAGATAGGGGATGGTAGTAGCCTGAGACAACTCATCCCAAGCAGAGATGTTTCAAAACCTTTGCAAGAGCCAGATTTGTCAGGAACATCCTGGCTTGTATCAGCAGTGGGATGGCCAGCATGACCATGGTATTGTCCTCTTAGACTGGGCACTGGCAAGGCCCCACCTTGAATTCTGGAGTCATGCCTGGGCTCCTCACTTGCTGCCAGAAAGACATGGAGGAGTTGGAGTGTGGCCAGAGAATGTCTATGAAGCTGGGGAAGGGTCTGCAGGACCAGTGGAGGCCCTGGTGGTACCCAGGGGAGGTTAAAGTTTGCCCTGAGGAACAATTTCTGCCCCATGAGAGTTGTCCAGACCTGGTCTAGGCTGCTCAGAGCTGTCAGCAAGTCCCTGTGTCTGGAGAGATTGCAAAGCTGTGGAGATGTGAGGTGAGGGCCGAGATTAGTAGAAACCTGGCAGTGCTAGGGCACTGGACTCCATAACCTTCCAACCAAAACAGATTTCTGATTCCATGGAGTACTCTAAAAGAGAGTTTAGAGTCAAGTACCTTTGCTGTGTCCCAGCAAGCTGCAGTTGGTTGGGGTCTTGACTTTTATTGTTTCTCCTGAGTCCTTTGTGGTTGTTTTTTGGTGAAAAACACAGAGAATCAGCTTCTCTGTCTGTAACAAGAAGTTCCTCCCTGCATCACCTCCATCCTCAGGCAGCTGAAGGTTCCCATATGAAGCAGCAGCCTGTTGTTATCTCATCCCCCATTTAGTTTCACTTTGATTTGGTTTTTCTCTTGCAGATCCCCACTCTTGAACCAGTCTCGCCCGTCACCTCAAGGTGGCAAATCCCAGCACATTCAGCAGCGATGGAGGAACAAAGGCTATCGCTGCATTGGTGGAGTCTTGTATCGAGTCTCAGCTAATAAACTCTCCAAGACCTCCAGCACCCCTGGCCGGGGCAGAGACCTGAGCACCAAAAGCCCTGGCAGAGCAGGTGAGCAATGAGAATTTGTCTCCATCTACATCTGAAACTCATCAGCTTTGAGGCTGGTTTTTAGCTGCTTAATCCCAACTCCTGTGTTGCAACTTACCCTCTGGCCTCACAGCAGCCCAGATTCAGTGGTGATAGGGCCAAAGCAGGTCCCTCCAAGGAAAATAATGGAGAAGAAACAAAAGATGTAAGAGAATTGAGGGATTTTTCATAAGTCAGGCTTAGCTCAAGCTTATAGAGATGCACCATTACACTCATTTCTGGTTTTAAACCAAATCAGCTTCAAACAGCACTGCAAGGTTGAATGTGTTTGATTTGCTCATCAAGTTGCATCCAATATTGACCTAAAAACAGTTGTGAGGGTTGTTCTGCTCTTAACCATGGACCAGGCACTTCAACACAGTTTAGCATCAATTAAATTTGTGTTGCATCTCTTGTCCTCCTTGATCACAGACTCATGAAATCATCCAGGTTGGAAAAGACCTTCAAGCTCATCAAGTCCAACCATGAACCCAACTGTCCCAAGCCCACTGCTAAACCATTGCCCTAAGCTCCAGATCTACATCACTTTTGCCTTAAGTCTGACTCTTAGACAAGTCCAAGTTTTTAACTGGACTTGAAGTAGTTTACTTTCATCTTGAGGTCAGATATTGTGGTGTTACAGACAGGGTTTTGGGTTCTTCAGCCATGGGCTGCAGGCAGGAGGTGGGATGCACCTGTCCCAGAGGGGGAAAAGAATTTTGGGGCACGAGTTAGCTGGGCTCATTGACAGAGCTTAAAACTAGATATGAAGGGGGAAGGGGGGACAACTAGCTTAGCTAGTGAAAACCTTAGGTATAGTAGCCCAGCACCAGTAAGGCAGTGTGGCATGACAGATAACAAGAAGGGCTATCACCTCTCAATATTGAAAGCTGTGTACTGGGCTGCCTCCCTGAAATGTTTATACACCAATGCATGCAGCGTGGGCAATAAACAGGAGAAGCTGGAGACTGTTGTACATGAGGAAAACTGATATGGTAGCCATCAGAGAAACCTGGTGGGATGACTCCCACAACTGAAATGTTGCAGCTGATGACTAATCAACTTTTCAGAAGGGATAGGCATGGAAGAAGAGGTAGTGGAGAAGCTCTCTATGTTAGAGAGACAAATGAAGCCATACGAATGAATGCAGGTGAGGATACAGTTGAGTTGTTGTGGGTAAGACTTAGGTGTAAATCCCGCAGGAGAGATACTGTGGTGGGAATCTGTTATGGACCACCCAACTAGGAGAAGGAAACAGATGAAATTTTTTATAGACATCTGGGGGAAGTTTCACAGTCACTGCCTCTCGTGCTGCTGGAAATATAACACAGCAGAGAGAGAACAGTCATGGAGATTCCTGAAGTGTGTGGAAGATCACTTCCAGACACAACTGGTGAGGGAGCCGACCAGGGAAGATGCCTTCTTGGACCTGCTTCTTGTAAACTGGGAAGATCTTATGTGAAGATCACAGGGAAGATCCCTGTGAACAGGGAGAAGTAAAGGTTGAAGGTTGTCTAGGGCACAATGATCGTGAGTTGATTGAATTTTCAATCCTTGGAAAAACAACGAGAGGGACTAGTGAAACCGTTACCTTAGACTTCCGGAGGGCGAACTTTGGTCTGTTCGGGAGACTGATTGACAAAGTCCCTTGGGAGGCTGCCCTAAAAGATACCGGAGTTCAGGAAGGCTGGACATACTTCAAGAGGAAAGTCTTAAGGGCACAGGAGCAGGCTGCCCCCATGAGATGAAAGATGAGTAGGCGAGGAAGGAGACCAACTTGGCTAAGTAGGGATCTTTGGCTGCACCTCAAGAACAAAACAGAGTCTGTGACCTCTGGAAGAGGGGGCAGGCCTCTCATGAAGACTTTAAGGATGTAGTCAAACTCTGCAGAAAGAAAATCAGGGGGGCCAAAGAAAAGCTAGAGCTCAGCTTAGCTACAGCTGTGAAGGATAATAAAAAAAGTTTCTGTAAATACATTAACAACAAAAGGAGGACCAGGGAAAACCTCCATCCTAGTTTGGATTCAGAGGGAAACCTAGTAACAGATGATGCAGAAAAGGCTGAGGTGCTCAGTGCCTACTTTGCCTCAGTCTTTAGTAGTGGAACTAGGTGTTCCCTGGACAACAGGCCTTGTGAGCTGGGAGACCGAGAAGGAGAGCAGAATGAGGCCATCACAGTTAGAAAGGAAGTAATTAGTGACCTGCTACAGCACTTAGACATAAACAAGTCGATGGGTGCTGAAAGAGTTGGCAGATGTGCTCACCAAGCCACTTGCCATTATTTACTCAAAATCCTGGCTAGCTGGGGAGGTCCAAATGGACTGGAAGGTGACAAATGTAACACCCATCTACAAGAAGGGCAGAAAGGAGGATCTGGGAAACTATAGACCTGTTGGTCTGATCTCAGTACCAGGGAAGGTCATGGAGCACATCGTCTCAAGTGCCATCACACTTCACATACAGGACAACCAACAGATCAGGCCCAGTCAACATAGATTTATTAAAGGCAGGTCCTGCCTGACAAACCTGATCTCCTTCTATGACAGGATGACCTGACAGTTGGGTAAGGGAAAGGCTGTGGATATTGTTCACCTAGGCTTTCAAAAAGCCTTCGACAGTGTTATCCTTGATAAGCTGACTACTCATGGCTTGGACGAGCACACAATCTTCTGGATAAAACACTGGTTGAACGGCTGGGCCCAAAGAGTGGTGGTTAATGGAGTTAAATCCAGCTGGCAGCCTGTCACAAGTGGTGGCCTCAGGGCTCTGTGTTGGGACCATCTCTGTTTAACATCTTTATTGATGATCTTGATAAGGACACAGAGTGCATCATTAGTAAGTTTACAGATGACACCAAGTTAAATGGGACTGTTCATCTGCCAGAGGGTAGGGAGGCTCTTCAGAGAGACTTGGATAGATTGGAGCAATGGGCCAATGTTAATGGCAGGAGCTTCAATAAGGCCAAGTGCCAGGTGGCACTTGGGCCACAACAACCCCTTGCAGTGCTGCAAGCTTTGGGAGGTGAGGCTGGAGAGCCATTTGGCAGAGAGGGACCTGGGGATTCTAACTGACAGGAAGATGAATATGAGCCAGCAGTGTGCCCAGGTGGCAAGGAAAGCCAATGGCATCATGGCTTGCATTAGAAATAGTGTGGCCAGCAGGAGTAGGGAGGTTATTGTCCCCCTATATTCAGCACTGGTGAGGCCACATCTTGAGTATTGTGTCCAGTTTTGGGCACCTCAATATAGGAGAGATGTGGAGGTGCTGGAGCAGGTGCAGAGGAGGGCAATGAAGCTGGTGAAGGGTCTGGAGAATAAATCTTATGAGGAGAGACTGAGAGAGCTGGGGCTCTTTAGTCTGAAGAAGAGAAGGCTGAGAGGAAACCTCATCACTCTCTACAGCTGCCTGAAAGGACGTTGTGGAGAAGTTGGTGCTGGTCTCTTCTCACAAGCAATTAGGAATAGAACAAGAGGAAATGGGTTCAAGTTACAACAGGGTAGGTTTAGACTAGATATTAGGAAGAATTTTTTCAGATAAAGTGTAGTCAAACACTGGAACAGACTTCCCAGCTAGGTGGTTGAGTCACCATCCCTGGATGTGTTTAAAGATAATTTAGATGAGGTGTTGAGTGATCTGGTTTAGGGGTGAACTTGTAAGGTAGGGTAGATGGTTGGACTCGATGATCCCAGGGGTCTTTTCCAACCAGAGTGATTTTGTGATTCTGTGATTTTTTTCTTCTTAACTGCTTTATTGATGAGTTTAGAGGATGATTAAACTGGGAAAGGCAAGGCTTTGCTCTGTTTCTCTTTGCTAGGAGGATTTAAGGGAGAAGGGGTCGTTCATGAGGGATGCAGTAAGGAAGGTGATTTAATACCCAAATAATTTTGTTAAAAATGAGAAAGTGGATGAAGGGGAGCAAGAAAAATCATGGTATCGTTGTGAGGTGCAGCCCTGCTCTCCCCATTTCATCTCACTGTTAAGGGGTGCCCTGACTAGTTTTAAACCCACAAAAAACCAGATATTAGGGAGGGAAGGAGCTTTGTGCAGGCACAAAAATCCCATTGGCCAGAGAAGTGGTGTTGGGGAGTCAAAACAGAGAGAGGGAATGAGGGGCAGGCAGGTGAGAGTCTTTGTGGGATGATAAGTCCTATCAAGTGGGGAGTAGGGCAGAGATTTAGTTTAAACCATGGATTAACTGCTTCGGCACCCGATGGCTGTGAAATGGAAACAGAGGTGGAAGATGCTGCAGTGGCCAAGCAGTCTCAGAGCCGATGGAGCATCTCTTGCAGGTAATCTCCCTTCTGAGAGCATTAAGAGGACACAAGACAGCAGTCTGGGGACGGTTTACCGGGGTTTTTTTTGTGAGTCAGCTCCGTGCTGGGCAGGTCTTGGGCAGCTGACAGGAGGATGAGCAAGGATGGCCGTAAAGTGAGCTGCAGGGTTTGTAGACCAAGCAAATCTTGGTGTCAGCGATGTTTGGGTTGGTTTTTTTCGAAGAGCTTTGCTAGAGGGATTTTTCCAAAGTGTTGGAATCAGGGTAATCTGCTGTCTAAAACCAGCGCTAGAGTGGTTCTGCCAGAAACTCCTTCCCTGGGCACTGAAGCTGTCAGAGAAGGCAGCAACTATTTGCTGGGTTGCAATGAAGGAGGTGAAACACCTCCAAGACTCAGGCAGGGAGGATGTTAACTGGAATAGATCATATTTGAGAGCCAATGGGAAAGGTCCAGGGGAGGAGTGATTGCTGAAGGACAGGGAAAATGGAAGACATGGGTCTTGTGGGTTTGTGCAGTCTGAAGAGGAAGACATAGAGGAGCTGCAGGTCTGCAAGTTCATGAAGAGCTGTCAAGTGAAGGAAGGATTTTCTCCGCAAGCAACCAAACACCATGGGGCTTCAACTGCTGCAGAGAAGGGTTCAAGAAGAACTTTTGATGGATGATGGCTGCATTTCTGGTATAAGTTGTCTGGGTTTAGGGTCCTACATTTTGGCCACAATAACCCCATGCAGTGCTACAGACTGGGGGAGGAGTGGCTGGAGAGCAGCCTGGCAGAGGGACCTGTCAGTACTGATTAACAACTGGTTGAACATGAGCCAGCAGTGTGCTCAGGTGGCACTAAAGGCCAGTGGCATCTTGGCTTGTATCAGATACAGTGTAGGCAGCAGGGCTTAGACATCATTCTCCCCTTGTGCTGGGCGCTGGTGAGGCCTCCCCTGGAGTACTAGGGCAGTTCTGGGGCCCTCACTTCAAGAAAGAGACGGAGGGGCTGGAATGGGTCCAGAGAAGCAACCAGGCTGGGGAAAGGACTGGAGGGAAACTCTGATGAGGAGAGGCTGAGGGAGCTGAGGTTATTTAGCCTTGAGAAGAGAAGACTCAAGGGGGACCTTCTCCCTCTCTACAACTCCCTGAAGGGAGTTTGTAGTCAGTTGGGAGTCAGGCTCTTCTCCTAGGCAATGATTGATAGGACAAGAGGGCAGTGCCTAAAGCTGTGCCTGGAGAGGTTTAAGTTAGATGTTAGGAAGCAATTCTTCATGGAGAGGGTGGTTAGACATTGGAATGGGCTGCCCAGGTAGAATCACCATCTCTGGAGGTGTTTAAGAAAAGATCGGATGTGACAGTGCCATTCTTGATTCGCTATTTCTGTTGCTCTTTGGAGCACCAGCAACTCCAAGGCAGCGTTTCCCAAGCCCAGACCTTTTAAATATTTTAAATCCTTATTCCAGATGATTTTTTTTTCATTTATCTTGTTCAAGATGGTCTTTAAACTTGTTGAGCTGCTGGGAAACATCAAAATCATGTGTAGACAGCTTAACGAAGTTGATAGATTCAGCCTGTCCATGAATAGCCACTGCTGGGCTGGAGAAGCATCAGTTTAGAGGTTCCTCTGCAGATGAAACCTACTGGCTGGTGGTGAGGAGAAAGGTGTGCCCTGTCTTGGCTTTACTGGGGGTAGTAGGACATAGAATCACAGACTTGAAAGGGACCTCCAAAGGTCGTCTAGTCCAACCCCCCTGCAACAAGCAGGAATACAACAAGACATGAAGAGATGTGCTCCCTTTCCCCATTTTCCTTCCCCCCACATCCTTTAGTGAGGTGTTCTCTAAACTCATCCTGCTCTAGGACAGAAGGTCCCTTTTAGGATTATTATTTGCAAAGCAGAGCCCCATCTCTTTCATTCCTTTAGAGTATCCCTTATTTTCTTGTGTCCTCCTTCCCTCACAATGGGTTTGTCCTCACAGAGCTCTGCCGACTGGTGTGTGTCAGTATTTCCATGTCATCTTCCAGCTCCCACCATAATTCATCCTCTTTTGCAAGGCTGGATTCAACAGATTCCAACATCTCTTGCTTTAACAATAACCAGGGCTGGTGGGGCGGAAGATTTGAAGATCTGTTTGTGTGAAGGAGCCTTCATAGCTGTGACTCAACCCTCAGTCTTCTCCACAATTATTTGAAAATAATTTTTTTACCAAAAGTTTATCTTTTCTCCTATTTTTGGGGGGTGGTAGAGAGAAAGGAATTGCTCCTGACAGTTTAATAGGTTGGGGTTTTCTTAGGGTGGGTTGGGATTCAGCTGTTTGCCTGGGTTTATTTGGTTTGTATTTAGTCTCTTCATGGTCCTACAGTAAGAACAATGATGCTAGTTGCTGTGGATGATCCATCATCCTCATCAAGCCAGTGGGATGCACAATCCTATTAGATCCTGAGGGTGAGTTAAAATTTGGACCATCATAGAATGATTTGAGTTTGAAGTGACCTCAGAGATCAGCCAGTTCCAAGACCCTGCCATGGGCAGTGACACCTCTCGCTAGACCAGGTTGCCCAGAGCCCCATCCAGCCTGCCCTTGAACACTGCAGGGATGGAGCTTCCACAACCTCCCAGGGCAACCTATACCAATGCTACAGCAACCTCAGAGTAAGGGATTTCTTCCTAAGATGCCCCTAAGATTGTATTTGGGTCAGTTCTGGGGCTGCCAGGAGAAGTAAAGCAACTCATCCATCTCCTGAGGGAAGGGAAGGAGCATGGCTCATCCACAACCATCTTTATTCTCAGCAGTGTGTCTTGGCAACAGGGAAAGCATCACTATGAAGCCAGGAAAAGGTTCTGAAGGTGTATTGAACATCAAGAAGCTCTTCTGGAGCAGTTTATGTGCTGAGAACTCTGCTCTCATCACAGAATCACTGAATCATTTGGTTGGACGAGATCTGAAAGCTCAAGTCCAACCATTGACCAGCTGATGAGGTTCCAAGGGAATAAGAACTTGTAGCATCATGGAATCACTTTGGTTGGAAAAGATGATAGAGTACAGCCATTGACCGAACACTGCTAGGTTCCCACCACCCTGTGTCACTCACTCCACATCTCCACAGCTTTGGGGTCTCCAGCACCTCCCTGGATAGCCTGTTCCAATAGTTGATCCCAAACACTAAAGATTAAACATAGGAAATAAAAAAGACCAAACCTCTCCATCTTTTTTCTTAGCTGCTAAAAGGTTATTCAGACACTTGTTGAATTTCCATGAAATTGGGAAAGGAAGCAAAAGGTCCTGGCGATGCAGCGTTTCACAAAGAGATTTGTAAGGGAAACTAAGAAAAATCAAATAAAATCACAGCCGTGAGTGAGATTAAAAGCAGCAGGAACCAAATTAAGGTTTGACATCAGCCAGGAAACAGCCTTGACCCCAATCTAGGCTCAAGCTGCCGCTGCTGTGCTCAGAGCTGTTGCACACCATGAGCTGGAGCTGGCTCAAGTGCTTTTTTATTGGTGTCCAGGCTGCTTTCCATGGGCAAATCCTCATCTGAATGAATCCTTCATCTTCAACTGAAGTTCTGTCTTGTGGGAAGGAGCCCCTGATGGCTTTGGTGACACTCTAGTGTAACCAGAGGGGTTCTCATGGATGACAAGCAGCCATTTATTAGTGGTTTTCAGGTTTTCTGTACAACCACATGATATGAGACGACTGGTTGGGGAGTTAACTGGAGGAAAGGATGCTCAGGGGAGACCATCTTGCTCTCAACAGCTCCCTCAAATTCAGGAGTTTGGAGCAAGGTGGGGTTGGTCTCTTCTCACAAGGAACCAGTGACAAGATGAGGGGAAAGAGCCTAACAGCCTGAAGTTGTGCCAGGGGAGGTTTAGGTTGGCCCTGAGGAATAATTTTTTCCCACCAAAGGGTTGTCTAGGCCTGGCCCAGGCTACCCAGGGTAGTGATGGTGTCTCTGTGTCTGGAGGGGTCTCAAAATTTTGGAGATGTGGGGTGAGGGACAGGGTTTGGTGGGGACCTGGAAGTACTGGGAGAATAGTCAGACTTGACCTTAAAGGTCTCTTCCAATTTAAATGGTTCTATGATCCAGAAGCCTTGGAGATGCTCCCTACTGCTGAGCTCCAAAGATGGATGTTTAAGGAGATCTCCCACATCTCTTTTGATGTGTTTCCCAGTAGAACCGTGACTTTGGCTGTGACCACAGTGCGGATGATTATTTCTAAACACATGGTTGAGTACAACCTTCCAGGGTTGAGAGTCTTTCCCTGTGTCTAGATGCACTCCTTCCATCCTGCTGTGTAGCATCCCCTCCTGCCTCAGTTTCCTCACCTTGCTGTAACAGCATCTTCATATGATGCCAGGGAGACTGAAGATCTCTCTGGAATTGCTCCATCTCTTGGCTTCAATCTCAATCCCTTGTCTTTGGGACTGCACCATCCCTTGGCTCCTTGAATCTCAATCAGTTTTGGGATTGTGCAATTGCTTGGCCACTTCATTCTCAATCCTTTGTTTTTGGGATTGTTCAATCCTTTAGGCCACTTCAATCTCAAGCCCTTGTCTTTGGGATTGCTCAGTTCCTTGGGCTCTTTTGAACTTAATCCCTTGGCCCCTCTTGAACTGAATCCCTTGGCCCCTTTCAATCTCAATTCCTTGGGTTTGGGATTCTTGGTCTCTTGACCCTTTTTGAGCTCAATCTCTTGGCTCTTTCTGTCTCAATCCCATGGTTTTGGGATTGCCCAGTCGCTTGTTCCCTTTTGAGCTCAGCCCCTTATCTTTGGGATTGCTCAACCCTCAAACCTTGCAGTCTCAGTCCCATGGCTCCTTCAATCTCAGTCCCTTGGTTTTAGGATTGCACAATTCTTTGACCCCTTTTGAGTCAGTCCCTTGGCCCCTTTTCAGATCAATCCCTTGGCCCCTTTTTGAGCTGAACCCCTTTTCTGTGGGATTGCTCAAACCCTCAGCAACTTCAGTCTCACTCCCTTGGGTTTTGAGTTGCTTAATCCCTTACCTCCATTAAGATTAATCTGTTGACACCTTTAAACTCAATCCATTGTTTTGGGGTTACTCACCCCTTTGAGCTCCATCCTATGGCTTTTGGTCTGCTTCTTACCCTTTCTTAATGTCATGGCCCCTCAGTCTCAATCCCTTGTCTTTGAGTTTGCTCAGTCCTTCGGCTACTGCAGTCTGAATCCCTTGGGTTTGCTTCAGCCCTTACCCCTTTTGAGGTCAATCTTTTGACCCCTTTGAGCTCAATCTATTGTCTTGGAGATGATTCAATCACCCCTTTTGAGCTTAATCTTGTGACCCCTTTTGAGTTCAATCCAATGTCTTTGAGATTGCTCCTTACCTCATCAGTTTCATGACCTCTTCAGTCCCAATTCCTTGTTTTTAGGTTGTGCAATCCTTCAGCCCCTTCGATCTCAATCCCTTGTTTTGGGATTACTCTATCTCTTACCCTTTTGACCTCAATCCCTTGATTCTAGGATTGCTGGTACTGGTGGGCAGGGACCTGGTCTTCTTGAGCAGCACCACTGATGTAGACCAGACTGTGCAGAGCTCAGGAGATGCTCATCCACTCCACACTCCTTACAAGCTGCTCATATACCATCAAACCCAGAATATGCTTTGTTAATTGAGTCTATTTCCCTAAGAAAACCCCCTTGACCCCCTGAGCCAGGGACGGTCATGGCCCTTTTAGGGACTGGGGTGCAACCAGGCAGGAAAAAGCATGAAAAGTGCCACTGGTGGCAGCTCATCCCTTGTTTTGCTGTTACTTGGAAAGACTGAGGGCTTCTGCCGTCCGGTGAGGAAAATAAATTACCCCCAGCAGCTGCAAGTGCTGATCGTCTGAAACAGTGGAACCCACTTAAATGAATAATAATTAAAGAAATAAATTTCCCCGAGTGCCAACTTCCAAAACTTTTTGTTCAGCAAGAAAAGCCAAGGAGAGAGCTTTGCAAAAATAAAGCACTCGGCTCTTTCCGAAGGAGACCGTGGGAGAGCTGGGATGATACTGGCATCAATTAAAGGAACTGTGAATCAAAATTAAAGGTGCGGATCATCTAGGCTTTTTACTGTGTCTTGAAGTTGTGGTGAAATAGTTGAGTAGAAGTGGGGGTGGCCAATAGCAAAACCCCTTCCCTTGAGGACGTGGGAATTCGGGATGACCCCATTATCATAGAATCATTTAGGTTGGAAAAGACCTTTAAGATTGAGTCCAACCATTAACCCAGCTGTCCCAAGTCTGAACCATGTCCCGAAGCTCCAGATCTCCACAACCTTATGGTCATCCCCATGTCAGAGCATTGACTGTCACCATGACACAATGATCCCACTCTTATTGCCCATCCTTTGGCCCTAGTGCCTCCCACCTCTGTGACTTCTCCCTTTTGTTTTTAGGATTCTTTAGGTTTTCCTCACCATATAAAAAATAAATTACTGGAGAAGATGTGCAAACAAACCTTTCCACATTATGAGCTCCTGGTCCTTGAACTGTGCTCTAGGAGTAATTAAGCCCTGCCTCAATAATTAAGAAGCTAATAATTAACCAGGATCCCTCTGTGCAGGGTTTGCAGCCAATTTTTAACACAAAGGAAAAAATCTCAAGTAGTTCTTGGGCTGCCAAGACAAATCTCCACCAAATCTCTCACCTTTGCAGCATGAAGTTCCTCACCTTGAAGGTGAGGAACCCTTCAAGCTCTGCAATAGGCACATGGTTTAGCAGTTGTTTTGGGACAATTGGTTTAATGGCTGGACTTGATGATCTTAAAGATCTTTTCCAACCAAAATGATTCTGAGATTCTATGATTTGCATGGAAAAGAGCTTTAAGCTCATTGTGGCACTCATTAACCTTCAGATCCCATATCCCTCACCCCACATCTCCACAACTTTGCAACCCCTCCAGACACGGGGTGCCCTGAACAATCCTTTCGGGGAAGAAATTGTTCCTAATATTTGAGGATTTGAGTGAGTTATGGAAAAACTCCTCATTAATATACGGATGTTGATAGAGGATTGAAGCATCCAACCACCTCATTTTAACCACATTTTGTGATTGTGGAAGAGCTTTCAGCAGCGATAAATGGCGGCATTTTGCTTTTTTCCATCAAAAGCTGCGGAAAATGCCATGGGACTGCTCGGCTGTGGATTCCTTCAGAGGAGCAGGGGAGGAGGGGATAGAAAAAAGGAGTTAGGCTGCAGCCCCTGCTATTAATCATAGCTGTAATCATGCATTTAATGAACATGACAGCTCCTGCTCCCTCCGGAGAGACGCGTCGAGTCTCAACGGCTGGGTTAGGTACAACAATCACTTCTCGACGCTCGATACCGCGGAGAGGAGCAGCCGCTGGCAGCTGGGGATGATGCATTAAGAGAAACAAACCCCCCGTTTGCATGGGCCATGGATTTCCTTACAGATGATGCACTCCAAAGCAACTAAATCATTAAGAAAAAGAAAAGGGGGGAGGGGGAGAAAAAGAAGCAAGTGAGAGAAAAACACCTGTCCCTTATGCAAGGTATAAAATATCGAGGCTGACGCCGCTGCACTGGGTGTAATCACTTACAAAAGCCCTGAACGTGCAGTTCTTGATGCTCTCCCTAGCACTTTTTCTTTTCTTCTGTTTTTTTTTTCTTCCTTTTCCTATTGTTCCTTGTTGCCTTTGAGCAGAAACAAGGGGGAATCTGCCTCACGGCTTTGTGAAACCTTAAGTCCCCACTGCCTGTGAAATAACAGCTGCTTTGTCTGTGTAGAGTTGGGTTAATAGTTGGATTTGATTATCTTAAAGATCTTTTCCATCCTAAATGATTCAGTGAGTAATGCAAATCTCTTGGTAATGGCTCTAACTGGGCACCCTGACCTGGTGTCCATCATCAAAATCAGAACTTGGGCTCCTCAGACCTCCTGAAACCTCTGAGGTATTAAATACAGTCTCCTGTATCTGTTTCCATGATACTCCCAGAGCTTTGTTTGTGTTTAAACTTGTTTTTCCACAATCCAAAAGCTTTTAAAAACATCACTGGGTGTGCTGGAATCACAGTTTCCTCCATTAAATCTAAGTTGTTGGTGAAACATGTTGTTATGGAGCTTCTTAAACCACAGCCTTGCTATCTCCTCCTTGCTATTTCTGTGTGAGGTGAGCAGTAAGGTGGTGAGTGAAGTGTTTCTTTGCCAGCTGGCAGTCCGATGGGTTACTGGATCTGGTTGGGGAATGGGATGGCTGCATCTCACATGGATTTTCATAGAATCATAGAATCAGGCAGGTTGTAAAAGACGTAGGATTTTTGAGTCTAGCCATTAACCCAACAGTTCCGAGCCCTAAATCCTATCTCTAAGCTCCAGATCTTCATGACTTTGAAACACATCCAGTGATGGTGATTCAACCCCTCCATGTGCACTGCTCCAAGCCTGATGACCCTTCCCAGGAAGAAATTTTTCCTCATGTCTAACCTAAACTTCCCGTGGTGTAGCTTGAGGCCATTTCCTCTTGTCCTGTCAGTTGTTACTTGTGAGAAGAGACCAACTCCCACCTCTCTCCTACATCCTTTCAGGTATTTGTAGACAGCAAGAAGCTGTCGATAGCTCCCTCAGCTGCTCGTCACAAGGTTTGGTCTCCAGCCCCTTCTCCAACCTTGTTGTCCTTCTCTGGACCCACTCTAGCACCTCAATGTCTTTCTTGTACTGTGGTGCCCAAAACTGATCCCAGTACTCAAGATGTGGCCTCACCAGTGCTAAATACAAGGAGACAGTCCCCTCCCTACTTGTACTGGCCATACTACTTATGATACAAGCCAGGAAGCCACCTGAGCTTGTTGCTGTCTCGGATTTAGCCATTAAACTCCATCCAGCTGTGAATTAACTCATAGCAAGAGCTGTGAGCAACAGGAGCTGCACATCCATGTATAATAACACAGATTGTTGACAGAAGGTCAAATCTAGGCAACACCCCCCACGATTTAATGCTACGAGTGTATTTTTGTTTCATATAAATCTAACCCCAGTAACACGAGGGCGATGTAACCTTTATTTCTTTACTTATTTCTTTGTTCCTTTGGGGATTCCTTTTCTGGCCTTTTGTCAGCCTTCTTTACGTAAAAGGATGGTGCACCGGAGCCTACAAGTCCCACTTTTGTGCCCTGGATACTAAATATTTGTTTATTTAATATTTAGAGCTATTTGTCAGCTTGGCTTTGGGGAGCTGCTGCCTGCTATAGCCGTCCTGCTGAGCCTGCTTTAAGGAGCTTTAAACGTCATTGTGAAGCTCTCAGGGCTGTTCTATCCCTATATCAGGGATACATGTAGACCTTCTCCCTGTCAAAGTGAGAAGGTCAATCTTGGTTAGACTTTGAGGGTTTCAGGAGTTCAGCCGCGGTTGGGCTTTACTTTGGGAATTTGTATCAGTTGGCAGGTCAGCTTGGTCAGGCCTTAATTTGGGCCTTTCTCCCCACATCAGGTCAACCTTGGAAGGTCAACCTTGCTGGCCGTGCTCTAAGAGATGCTCTACAGTGTCTTCCAAGCCACCCCAAAGTTAATCGTGATTTATTTTAGGACTGAAAACACCATGAAAAAGTGCTAATGCGGTGAGGTGGAGAGAAAATAAGCCCACAAACTGGTCTCAAATCCCTGTTGCTGCTCAGCGCGCTGGCAGCAAGATCAGACTGGTCTCTGCAGGTCTTGCTCAAAGCCTCTGATGGACAGGCATGTCCCACCTGCCCTGACACTGCGTCCTCACCAGTGGTTTTTTTTGGCGGAGGGAACAGATGGGGTTTTGCCGACGCTGGCAGCCCGAGTGACAGCTTGGGGAGAGAGACACTCAAATTGCACTCGCTTGCTCACTCTGCAGCACGCCCGGGCTGGCAGGTGAGTGACTGAGCTGGGCTCGTAGCACCTGGAACGCCAAGCTGCAGCCTTTCGTTTTTAATTCAATCTTTCCGGCGCCAGTCAAGGATGATTGAATTGAGCGTTTGGATTGGAGGTGGAATTGGGATTGCCCAACCAGCTGTGGGGAGTGGTCAAACCAAGCGTGGAAATGTGCTGGACCGAGAGCTCAAGTGTGAGAGTTGAAGAACTCTAATATTGAGTCCAACCATTAACCCGACTGTCCCAAGCCCTAAAACTACCTTTTCAACACATCCACGAATAGCGATTCAACCTCCTCCCAGTGCAGCCTGTTCCAATGCCTGATGACACAATTTTTGGGCCCCCGCTGTTTTCAAAGCTGGAGGTCTGTGAAGAGCTTTTTCACCCATCCAGACACTGAGAGCTTCTTTGCTTTGGGTTAAGCAGTAAGGTTGTTGAATCATGGAATAGTTTGTGATGGAAACAACCTTTAAAAATCCATCTAGTCCAATCCCCTGCCCTCAGCAGGGACATGCCCAACCACAGCGAGTTGCTCAGGGCTATAACTTCCAACCTGTCCTGGGATGATTCCAGGGATGGGGCTTCTCCCACCTCTCTGGGCACCCTTGGCCAGGGTCTCATCACCCTCAGCCTCAACAGTTTCTTCTCTTTTCATTCATGACCATCATCCTTTGAGCTGTCACAGCAGGACAGCTCTGTTCTCATGTTTCATGTCGAACTCTTTTAAGTACTGAGTGTTTGAAGAAGGTCTCCCAGGTGCCTTCTCCAGGCTTAACAACCCCAGCTCTCCCAGCTTGGCCTCACACCAGACCTCGGATCATTTTTGTGGACCAAAGCAACTGAGGGCTTCATGAATTCCTGCAAAGTTCTTGATTATGAGCAACTGATCTCTATTTTCTTCTGTATTTCCAGCAGCAAGGTTGCACTGCCTGCCTAGTCCTGGCTTCTCTCCATTGGGCTGCCTAAACAGATCAGCGACAAGCCGATACATCGCCAGGTATGTGCTTGGTTTCAACTTGGAAAGAGTTTGGTGGGTTGTTAATGAGCAGCAACACCTTTTCACCAGCACATGATTCCAAATCCTTCTTGGAAAGTCCCTTTCCCCATCAACCATCATGTTATCGAGGAGTATTTTGAGGTGTTGACTCAGAGAAGCCCATCTCAATCTCAGCTAGCCTTTGCCTACTATTAAGACCAACTAATTTAAAGTCTACAGTGAGGTTAAACTGGTCCTGGAGTCCAGCTTTCCACACAGGTCAATGTGCTGGTGACCTGGCCAAGTATCATGAGGTGTTGACTATGCAGGAACCTTTCATCAGTATTGTAGTTTCTGAAATATTAATTTTTAAGCTGCTTATCAGTTGCATCATGGCTTGAAGCACGTCAAGAAGCAATTGGTGGCATGGTTTGGTTTCTGCTGAAGCCATCTGTGATGAAAGAGGTAGTGACATTCCTGATGCTGAAATGGGGATTTCAAATTCTGATTGAAGTTGTTTTCTCATTGTGTTTTACCTAAAGAGCTGTAGACAACCAGTAATTGGAGAGGTAAAAATGGATGTTCTCCCCTAAAATAGTGTCCTTGAGTGAGCATGGGCAACGTTACTGTGACTCTTCTGCTAGAAGGTTATGGAAAATGTTTGCTAAGCAACTTTCAATACCCTGAAGTACTTCTAGTGGTACTAGATGATTTAATATCAAGTTTTTCTGGTATTTGGAGTTACCTTGTGTCTTGATGGCCTGCAGATAAGTCCATGTTCATTGAGGTCTATCAAAGGTGCCCACTTGAGGGCTTTGAGGAGCAGGAAGCTGTCTATAGCAAATAATCATGGAGGTGGGAAGGGATCTCTGGAAAGCTCCATTCTCTTAATGGAGCTCTCTAGATATTTCCATTAAGAAGTCACAGAGGACAAGAAGATTCCCCTTGGCCTTCTTCTTGCTGATCACATCAGCCCTTGGCCTCTGCCCAGATGTGCCATATGCAGATGTTTTCAAGGAAATTGTCCACATCTTGAACATTTTTTAAAGATTACAGGTAGAGTTGACCAAAGCTCACAAAGACTAAAATGGTTATGGGGCACCACGAACTTTCTAGACATCTCACTTTGTCTTCAAAGTGAAACTTGTGTTCCTCTGGGGTTTCAGGGCCTGTCTTCTCTACATTACTGGTGGGTAAAGTTGGAGATGTTACCTGACCCTATCTGTGTGTCCCGTTTAGCCGTGCTGTTCAGCGGAGCTTGGCCATCATCCGTCAAGCCAAGCAGAAGAAGAAGAAGAAGGAGTACTGTATGTACTACAATCGCTTTGGCAAATGCAACCGTGGTGAGAGCTGCCCCTACATCCATGATCCGGAGAAAGTGGCTGTCTGCACCAGGTAGGAATGGAGTTGGCAACACAGTAGACTTTGCCATTGTTTGGCTTTAGTGCTTGTTCATGTGATGTTCTTGAGGAAGACAACCTGAGTACTGAGATGTAAGACCACAAGGAAAGATGCTTTGGGTCTACCTAATAATTATAGAGAAGGGCCCTTTCTCTTAGCTAGGACCTCAGCTTTTGGCTGGGAAGCCCTGCAGCCTGGTAGGGTTTGGTTTTCAACTGCTTGAGGTTACCACCAAACCATCAACATGAAGTAGTCAGCAGTTCTTTTTTTTGTGAAGATTAAACAATCAGAGTAGGGTTATAAGAACTAGTCATAAAATGAAATCAACATGTTTTAAATATAATCACAACAATGGTCCATAGTGTTGAGTCGAGGATCCCATTAGGACCAGGACTACTTAGTATCTTCATCAATGGCATAGACAGTGCGATGGGTTGCACCCTCAGCATATCTGCAGATGACACCAAGCTGGGTGGTGTAGGTGACACCCATGAAGGACAAGATCCATCCAGAAGGACCTGACCAGGATGGAGAGTTGGGCTTATGTCAACCTCCTGATGTACCACGAGGCCAGGTGCAAGGGCTTCCTCATGGGTTGGGGCAATCCCCATTATCAGTCCAGGCTGGGGGATGAATGGATGGAGAAGGACGTGGGAGTGCTGGTGGGTGAAAAGCTGCATATGAGAGGGCAACGTGTTCACAACCCAGAATCTACTAGTGTCCTGGGGGCAGCAGGTTCAGGGAGGTGATTATGCTTCTCTTCTCTGCTCTGGCTCACCTTGACCCAGGTTGCCCAGACAGATGGAAGAATCCCCATCCCTGGAACCATCCCAGGGCAGATTGGATCTTGGGCCTCTGAGCAACCTGCTTTGGTTTGGGATGTCTCTGCTGAGGGCAGGGGATGGGCCTAGATGATCTTCAAAGGTCCCTTCCAACCAGCCCATTCTATGATCTATTCCATGAGTCTTTGATTCTCATTAGAAACTAAAACATTTAGCCCATCCCTGTAGAGACCATCAGACTGGTTTTGTTGGTCCTGGGTGATGCCTGGTGGTCCAATGACCTGAGAACCAGCCCTGACCACTCATGATGTTTGTTTCTTCTAGCAGCATTTCTCAGCTCAATGCAACGGGTTAGAATCCTTCAGTCTGTGACACCTGCAGCTCCGAGACTCCATAATTTATCAGTTTTTAACTGATTTCTTCTTCTCTGGTCAAGATTATTTCTGGTGACGCAGAGGACAAGAGACACCAGCTCCTGAGTCCTTGGTTCTTGTCACATTGGGAGCCAGTTTTGGGTTTTGGCTGTGTATGCATCAGGAATTGCTTGGCTTTGAGGTCTTTTGGGTCTCCATCTTGCTCCATTTTGATGAATGACTGGAGGACAACACTGATTTCTTTTTCCTAATCTGGTGTTTCCTTACCCTGGTGCCTTCTAGCTCTGATCTCATTCTTTAGCTTTCTGTTATCATCTCTTCATTTTTTCAGTCTCTTTCAGTTTAGGGTGGCTGGGTGTTTTGAGGAGGTAGCCGAGTGCATATTTTGGCCCCCAGACTCCCTTGCAAGGCTACTCAGTTCAGAACTTGGACACCTGGAGCCCCCTTTTGGGAAATTCAGGCCAACGCTTCTCCCGCAATAACATGAATTTTACTTTTCTGCTGTCCCACCTCGACTCCTGGGGTCAGGTTAGGGCCCCTCACTCACTGCCAGAAGTACCTAGAGGGGCTGGAGTAGATTCATAGAAGAGCAACACAGCTGGGGAAGGGGCTGGAGCACCAATGGAGCCCTTTGAGGAGCCCAGAGGAGCTGAGACTGGCCCCGAGGAACAATTTCTTCTCCTCAAGTGTTGTCCAGGCCAATAGTAGTCCCCGTGTTTGAAGTGGTTGCAAAGCCTAGGAGGTATGGAGTGAAAGACAGAGGTTAGTGGGAGCTTGGCAGTGGTCAGATGATGCTTGGACTTGTGTGTGTTTATGGCCTTGGACTGAACATGCTAACAGAGTAAGACAGATTCTTGATGATTAAAACCCCGTGTTTTGTGACCCACCCCATTCTCAACCCTCTCCTTCTGCTTTATCTGCAGGTTTCTCCGTGGCACCTGCAAGAAGACGGACGGAACCTGCTCCTTTTCCCACAAGGTGTCCAAAGACAAGGTCTGTGTGGCTTCCCATGAGCTGGGATTGTCCAGCCTGGGGGAAGAGAAGACTCTGGGGGAAGCCTTCTAGCTGATTTCCCCTACCTGAAGGGAAAGCTGGAGAGGGCCTTTTTCCAAGGGGATCCAATGACAGGACAAGGAGAGATGGTTTGAAGCTGAAGGAAAGGAGGTTCAGACTAGATCTTAGGAAGAATATCTTCAGTGCAAGAGTGAAGAGACTCTGGATTTGATTGCCCAGAGAGGTTGTGGTTGCCTCCTTCCTGGAGGTGTTCAAGGCCTGGTGAATTGCCCATAGAGCTTCGTCTCCTCCCCAGTCCCTTTGAGCATCACCAACCTCCTGTGAGGGAATCACAGTGGGATAAATGACCCTGTAAAAGATTTCACCCATGGGACATTGGGTTTGAGGGGCAGCTGTGACAAAACCTTCCCAAACAGCTTTGAGCCATGGAGTTTTCTTGTTTCTGCCCATGCAACACTTTCAGTGTCAACGAGGAGCTTGTGAGTTATTGGGGCGATGAGTGGAATCCCTCAGAATGGAGTCCTTCATCACAGGGACATTAAATCCAGATGATAGATTAGGGACAGCTCTACATGAACCAAGGGATGGGGAGAAGAAAGAGAGAAAAGGGCTAGTTTAACGGGGTTTTTTTTTCAATTCCTCTAACATATAGTTTGGGAAAGAAAGAAGCCAAGAAAGAACAAAGCTCCATACAGCGATCAGGTCTATCCAAAATGGTTCATTTAATGCACATTCCATATGGATATGGGGTCAGTGACTTCTTTTCATGTTGGGTGGAGTTTCAACAGGTTCTTCAGCGGGTTTTGTGGTCCCAAGATCCCTTGGAGATGTCCAAGAAGCTGTTGTGGTTGTCAGTTTGGCTGTGGCTGTGTCCACCAAAGGATGTCACATCTTGATGTGAATGGGTTTTTGCCAGCTGGCTTCAGTACTGGGAATATTCCTTGATGTATTGAATTTGTTGGTGGAGATGTGGCCTCAGTTTCCCCTCAAGAGACATCAGCATGTCTTAATACCTGAAGAACCTCAAGCTTTTGGCATCTGGGCTCTGTCTTCGGGTGGACAGATAGAGAAACGAGGACTTAGGGCATGGAAAAATCAACTTGTCCCACTTTGCAGCATCTCACCAGTTAGGAATTGGGAAACATTTGCCTCATTTATTAGTGGTGGATGGAGAAAGGCAGGAGAAGATGCTCAACAGTGGAAGGCAGCAGTTGTCCTCCCCATTTATGGTGCTTTTTTCCCTGCTCCTCAAATAGGAGACTTAGCATGTAGCTTGGTTTTGGCTATTTGAACTGAGATTTTATTATGTTGAGTGACTCTTTTTTCTTGAGGCTAATGATGACCTGGTGTTGGCTTTGGGTTGGGGGATTTTGGTTAACTCTCAATTGTGGTTACGGTAGAGGCCACCTCACAACCTCCTTGTCAGAGAAGCTTCAAGTTATTATATTTGGGGGTTGAACTAAGAAACCTTTAAAGGTCCCTTCCTAACCATTCAATGATTCAATAATTCGATGAGTTGATTATTTCAGTGAGTCAATGATTTGATGATTCAGTGATTTGATGGGTTAAGGATTTATTGATTCAAGGATTTGATAATTCAGTGACTTGACGATTCACTGAATTCACTGAGGGGCCACATGCCCAGTCCAGGAGGTGGAGAACTCAAGGGCTTGTTGGGTTGAGGTACTGGCTTGAAGTCAAACCTCTTAGTCATCTGTAGGGCAATCCTGTGCCTCAGTTTCCCCACTGGAAAACTGGAATAATCCCCATGTTTTCTATAGGAAAACTACTTGGATTCAGCTGTCACAACAGTAGTGGGACCTTATCCCCATCCTAACCAGCAATCCCCTTACTCCAAGCTCCTTGCAGGGCTGCTCCAGATGGGTACAAAGCTTTGCAGATGCCCTCAAAAACAAACTGACCCTCTGGCAAGAGAAGAAGGAGCCTGGACGAGAGGGAAACCTGGGCAGTTTTTCTCTGTAGGGCAGAACCCTTGACTGAGGGGCATCCATCGAAGCGACATGCAGGGAATTTCTCAGTGACGGGGCAGAGCCAGCAGCTCATCCTTATGATTGAACGAAGGTTAGCAAGGGGCTAGGATTTGGGCAACCGCCCTACTGCTGCTACAACAGCTTTTCCCCTTGAGGAACTCGAAAAGAATCAGCATTTTTCTCCCTAATAGAGCTTCAAAACTCTGTTGTGAGCAATTTGGAGCTTCACGTGGAGGTTTCGGCTTCATTAGCCGCTGCCTCCAAAGCATGTACAGAGTCAAAAGCTGTCTAATACGGACGCGCCGCACCAGTGCCTTGAATTAATGTTATTGTTATTTGTGTGGACGTAGTGGGGTGCAAACAAGGTTAATTGAAATGAGAGTGCTGCTTCCTCTTGATAATGGCTCAGCCTTGACAGCTAGGAGGAGTCGAGTTTGGGCCGAGAGCTGCCTTTATTATCCCTTTTTATTAGAGCTAATTTGGCCTCTCTATCAAAAACTACATTAAGGGAATCATTTACGGGCACACCACCACTACAAAAAAAAAAAGGAAATAGCCCCAGAGCCCTGTCCTTTATGTTAATGGCTGCAGTTAAAAGACAATTAAAAATAAACTCTTCTCTTTTAAAGCACCCTTTGTTTTCTTTCCTCTCCTCTTCACCCCACCCCCTTCCCTCTTCTCCCTGTTTCTCCCTATTTCATTAAAACCCCTCCATGTGCCCTTCAGGGAAAATGGATTTTTTTTCTGGATAGTGTGGTCTTACTGTAAATATTAGATTGGGCAATGTTTGAGGGAATTGAGGAGATCAATGCTGCATCAAGACATGAGGAAATTCAGCGTTTGGACATTGAGTGGAGTGGGAGGAGCCAAATTGTGGTGATGGCTTCAGGAATCAGCTGCCTAGTGAGGTTGGGATGCTGCCTGTGAGTCCAAGAGGCCTGAAGAATCATGACAGGATGGTAATTTGCTTTTCATTACACCATCCAGCAGAAGTTGAAGTTGGTTGGGTTGAGGGTGAGGAGGTTGCTTGCTAGTTTGCTTTTTCCTGTTGGCCATCACTATGCTACATGGATCTGACTGCTCTCCTCCTTAACCATCCATGGTATCAACCCGGATTCTCCTCTTTCCCTCTTTTCCTGCAGCATCTGTACTGGGGTCATCAGGTTGCTTGCAGCACTTGGTGTCATGGCTTTTTCCCACCTTGCTAGGGCCCAACTTTTGCAGCCTTTATCTACCCATATGCTTCCAACACTCCACATCTTTTGGGAAGGATTTTCTTGGTCCTTAGCCATCCTCAGCTTAGTGGCTTTTGTGAGGGAAGAGTTTGGGGAGTGGTGGTACCATCTCACCTGTTGAAGGTTGGTTGTGAGAGCATCAGCAGAAGTTGAACCTGCTAAGTGCATTGAGGTCAAGAGACAGACTCTCCTGCTCTGCTGAGTCCAGCTCTGGGCTTCTCAGCAAAGCAGAGACACCTTGGATCTGGTGGAGTGGAGCCAGAGGAGACCATGGAGATGATGGGATGGTGGAACCTGAGACTGAGGCCAGGCTGGGAGACTTGAGGGTCTTCATCTGGAGAAGAAAAGCTCCAGGGGGACCCTAGTGTGGCCTTTCACTGCTTCAGGAGGTTGATCAGAAAGAGGAGACATAAGACTTCTTGTGACAGAATGATAGGTCAATGCTTGAGATGGGGAGTGGGGAGATTAAGATCAGAAATAAGGAAGAATTTCCTCATGATGAAGGTGGTGAAAGTTTGGAACAGGTTGCCTAAAGATGTGGGAGAAGTCCCATCCCTGGAACCATCCCAAGTCTGGTTGAAGCTTGAGGCTCTGAGCAACCTGCTCTGGTTGGGCATGGCTCAGGGCATGGGGTTTGTACTAGATGATCTTCAGAGTTCTCATCCAAACCATTCTCTGATTCTGTGATTCCTTCCCCATGTTGTACAGAGGCACTTTCATATTTCCCATATTTCCAGCATCCTGAAGAACTGTCACACCAGGACCATTAGGGTGCACTGTCAACAAAGCTGGGTGCTGTCGCCAACACCTCAGCAGACTGTGCTGCCATTCAGCAAGACCTGGACAGGCTGGAGAGCTGGGCAGGGAGAAATTTAATGAAGTGTAAGGGTAATTGTAGAGTCTTGCACCTGGGCAAGAACAACCCCAGGTACCAGTATAGGGTGGGGACTGACATGTTAGAGAGCAGTGTAGGAGAAAGGGACCTGGGGGTCCTGTGGACAGCAGGATGACCACAAGCCATCAGTGTGCACTTGTGGCCAAGAGGGCAAACAGCTTCCTGGGGTGGATAAGAAGGGTGGTGGTTAGCAGACCAAGAGAGGTTCTTCTCCCCCTCTACTCTGCACTGGTGACACCACATCTGGAGCATTGTGTCCAGTTCTGGGCCCCTCAGTTCAAGAACGCCACAGAGCTACTGTGGGAAGTCCAGCATAGGGCAACAAGGATGATGAAGGAAGTGGAGCACCTCCCTTATGAGGAGAGGCTGAGGGAGCTGGGTCTCTTGAGCTTGGAAAAGAGGAGACTGAGGGGTGACCTCATTAATGTCTATAAATATGTGAGGGGTCAGTGGCAGGAGGATGGAGCTGGGCTCTTCTTGGTGTCATGTAGTAGGACAAGGGACAGTGGGTGTAAGCTGGAACATAGGAGGTTCCATTTGAATATCAGAAGGAACTTCTTCCCAGTGAGGGTGACTGGAACAGGCTGCCCAGGGGAGTTGTGGAGTCTCCTTCACTGGGGACGTTTAAAACCCACCTGGATGTGTTCCTGTGCTAGACTTGGTGTAGGTGATCCTGCTGTGTCGGGGGGATTGGACTAGATGATCTTTCGAGGTCCCTTCCAATCCCTGATGAACTGGCAAAACACTATTTCATGTCCAACACCATTTTTATTTAAGGTCTAGGTCTTGGAATGGTTCCTGATCCAGGGGGGTTACTGATGTGTTTCTCATCCTCTGCCATTACAGATGCCAGTGTGCTCCTACTTCTTGAAGGGGATCTGCAGCAACAGCAACTGCCCCTACAGCCATGTGTACGTGTCGCGGAAGGCAGAAGTGTGCCAGGATTTCCTCAAAGGATACTGTCCCATGGGGGAAAAGGTAAAGAGGGGACCAGGTCTTGGGGTTGCAGAGTGGATGTGCCTTTCCCAAAGCTACAGCTTTGCAGAGCTGCAGCACTGGGGTGATGGGCAGAAGAGTTTGACAGATAAAAAATTAAACAAACAAAAGGTAAAATATTGAGCTCTTCCACCATTTGCATCCGGAAATTGTCACCAGTACACTGAAGGAACCTCCTGGACTGTGGGTGGCTGGCTGAGTGGGTCTTCCAGCAGATATCTGGATATCTTAGATCTTACAGTTCAGTCTCTGCAGCAAGATCACTCTTCTATCCTGAAGCAACTGTGCCAGTTATGTACGTGGGAGCTTCCCTGAGCCCATCTGCAGGTATTTGGGACTCTCTGGTTTAGAGTGGTGCAGTGAAGCCCTGCCTGGACTTTATGTGCACCCTGGGTTGACTTGAAACTTCATCTGCCAGCTCACAGCACCCTTTACAGTATGTGGGGCTCAAGAAAACAGCTTGCTTGGGGCCAGCTGCCACTTTCTAGTTTCCAAAGGAAATTTAGGACTGTTACATGCCAGAAAATGAAGTGTTAGGGTTTATCCAACATCTTGCAGCTCCTCCTTCTTCACTGAGCTTTATCACCTGGTAGGCATGGGGCAGGATCTTGTCTTTCATTGCTTCATGCCTAAGGGAGGGAATTGGCACCTTGAGGAGCCATGAGGAGGTTGAGGTTGGCCCTGAGGAACAATTTCTCTCCCAAAAGGTTTTTTCAAGCCTGGCCCAGGCTGCCCAGGGCAGTGGTGGGTCTGGAGAAGCTGTATAGGGTTAGTGGAAAACTGGCAGTGCCATGGTTGACTCCATCATCTTCAAAGTCTTTCCCAACCAAAATGATTCTGCAAAGGGACTAACCCATGCTTTCCCAAAGAGAAGCTCCGGAACAAAACCCGAACAAAAGGAAACAGGGGCGGGGTGGGGACAGGGAATGCAAAAACCACTAAAGTGAGAACTTCAAGGAAAACAGCACATGGTAAGAAACACTACTAAATTAGCCTGTTCCTAATGACTTTCCGTGGCAGCACACAGAGACACTGGTGCACCAGATAACCATTTCCAGCTTATGAGAACATGAGACTTTCGCCACCTTACTCCAACCACACAGGCAGGGTTTCCTACAATTATTTGTAACCTCTTCCCAGTTAAATGAAAATATATCAAAGAGATATTTAGAATATTTATTCTATTAGGAAAAGTGCTTACTGCGTCGCTTTGCGGCCGTCAGGAACGCATTCTCATACAGATGATGGATAGCAGCCCGTAATTATATATGGGGGAGAAACTGCTGAGTGGGCCATATTTAACTGGGGAGGAGGAAATACCAGCTTGGGCTGTTAAGGGGTTAATTTTATTCTCTAAATAATAGGGAGAGTGCTGAGTTGTCACTTTCGCGCCTGCATAGAAAAGAAGTCCTCAAATGGACCCCAGAGAGTTTTCGAATATTCTACTGAATCAAGTGAAAATGTTAACCTTGCTTCAAAAACTGATGCCTTGTTAAAGACAAGCCGTCCCTTTTCTGCTGAATGATTTTGGGAATGGGAGTAAATCTCATCTTGTTCTGCTTTGCCCGACTCTGAGGGTCAGCAACAACCCCGGAAGGAAAATCTCAAAAGAGGGACAGGTGATAATTAGGAATTTGGATTCTTCTGTGCCTTGGGTTTTGGCATGTTGGATTCTTCTCCCAGTTGTGTTCTTCTCTCTCTCGGTTGGGTTTTTCTATTTATCCTCCCCTAAAGAAGCATGATCTTTGATTTTTAGCAGAATTCCATCAAAATATCCATTATGGTCCACAATTTATGATGTAGTGCTGTTGCTGTCACCTCTTAAGTACTTTCTGGAGTGTCTTGCAGGATGCTCAGGCCAAGTTGGTCAGTCTTTGACCCATCCCATTGTCTTTAACTCCAGGTGCCTGAGTTCTTCATGCCAATAATGCCAGTAATGATCCACTCTGGCTTCATCAGAAGCTTAGAATTAAGTGAGAAAGTTTTAATTTTACATTTCCAAGTCTTTTTTTCAGGGTGGAGGATGAAGATCCCATGGGGAGAGAGAGACAGCTTCTGTACAAGGGTGTGACTATGTTCTTCATTAAGGGAATGTTACCCCCAGTGTTAATTGATTATTTCTGGAAGTGAGCTACTAGTTGACCTAAGACCTTGATTTCCAGCATTCTCACAAGTTCCTTGATTGTGGATTGGAAAGTTTCTCCACCCTGATCTCACGCATGGACCTACAGCTTCCTAAAGGGCATGGAGGTTCAGCTTGGTGAAGCATTTGGTGAAATTTGGCTCCACATGGCTCAAATAATCTCTGAACACAATGTGATATGTGTCTTGGCTAAGGTCACAAAGCCTTGTATCTATAGGTGACCCCTAGGAGCAGACCCCTTGAGATTTGCTTTACAGGCACTTGTTGGAGCAAGTCCAGGCAAGACCACGGAAATGCTCAGAGGACTGGCATTTTATGAGGACAGGCTGACAAAGTTGGGGTTGTTCAAGCTGAAGAGAAGGCTCTGGGAGGACTTTATAACAACCTTCCAATCTCTGAAAGGGGCCTGTTAGAAAGCTGGGGAAGACTGTTCACAAAGGCATGAAATGATAGGACAAGAGATTCTGGTTTTAAGCTGGAAAAGGGGAGATTTCGGTTGGACATGAGGAAAAAGTTATTTAATCTGAGGGTGATGGATGACTGAACAGCTTACTTAGGTGGTTGAGACCCCATCCTGGAGACATTCAGAGTCAGGCTTGATGGGGCTCAGGGTAGTCTGGTCTAGAGAGTGATATCCCTGCTTATTACAGGGGGTTTTGACTAGATGACCTTTGGAGGTCCCTTCCAATTCTGTTATTCTATGAAAATGTGACTTATTTGGGCATCACTGAATGGTTTGTTTTGGAAGAGAACTCTGAAACTACTCCAGCTCCAACCTCCTGTTCTGAGCAGGGCTGTCCCCAACGAGAGGGGGTTTCTCCAAGTCCCAGTGTGCAATCTGCCCTGAGATGGCTCCAGGGAGGGGCTTCTCCTACCTCTGTGAACACCCTGGACCAGGCTCTTCCCACCCTCAGTGCCAACAATTTCCTCCTTATCCTCAGTCTGAATCTCCCTCTTTTAAGTTTAAATCATGACCCCTGGTCCTATCACCGTCATCCTCAATCAAGACCCCCTTTATGCACTGAAAGGACAACAAAAACTGAGTCAGCCCCATCCCCTTTAACTGCTGCCTCCTTCAAACTGTTCCATATTAAACCAGCTCTTCCCTCCCAGTGCGCACTAAGCCTAGTGTGTGCCGTGTTAAATACCCATCGTCACGCTGTTCCCATCAGCTGCCTCAGACTCTGGGTAAACTGGTACCTCGTGGGAGCTGTTAAGCAGTAAGACACAATGAGATTAAACAATAAGGCCACCGTGAAAAGACTCCAGGAGATGTAATGGAATAAATCATAGGGGTAAGCAAAGAGCTGCTGTGCTCTGCTGTTTGCTCACGGGGACGGCCTTGTGAAGCTTGACCTGCCATTGTGGTGGGGCTGCTCATGGTTTGTCCTGATTTTTAGGGCTTGAAGTCATGACTGAGTGACACTTGAGGTAACTAATGGGCTGTGGGTCATTTCCTGGTTTGGGATAGGGGATTTGTGGCTTCAGCACTGGTGAGACTACACCTTGAATCCTATGTCCAGTTTCAGGCCCCTCAGTCCAAGGAGGGACATTGAAGAGCCGGGGTGTGTCCAAGAAGGGCAGCAGAGCTGGGGGAGGGGCTAGTGCACCAGTGGAGCCCCTTGAGAAGCCCAGGGGAGGCTGAGATTGTCCCTGAGGAACAATTTCTTCCCCACAAAGATTGCCCAGGGCAGTGGTAGAGTCTCCATGTCTGGAGGGGTTGCAAAGCCTAGGAGATACCGGATGGCTTAATTGGGTACCTGGCCAAGTCTGGTTTGACTAGAGGAGCTTAAAGACGTGTGATTTGATGATTCTGTGGTTGTTGAGAAACAGCTGATGGAGAGCACTGCCTTTGATAGCTCTTTTATGGTCTTCTGCATGAAAATTAAGTCCAAAAGCAACTTTATTTTGTTTATCTTTAATTTTGGCTGCGGTTGACAGATGTTTGCTGGGTGGTGGAGTTGCTTCCTTGATTATTTTTTTCCCTTATAGTTTGTAGCAGAAACTTTCAGCCAACAAACTGATTAGCAAGGGAAATCTTCATTAAAAATAAAGTAAAATGTGGGGAGAAGTGGTGAAGGGTCTTCTTGTGTGACTTGGTCTAGGTGATCCTGCTGTGTCAGGGGGATCGGACTAGATGATCTTTTGAGGTCCCTTCCAATCCCTAATGATTCTATAATTATTGTACAATCAGGCTGGATTTGGGCTGGCTGAGACTGTCTGTGTGTCCTGGCTCACTGGGAAGGAAATTAAGGTGGGGATGATTGATGAGGGATTGTCTTGTATGATCATAGATGGTGGCCAGGTTGGATTTGGGCTGTCTGAAACTGTCCGCAGGTTTTAGGAGGACATGGAGTCCTTGTCCTAGATGACCATGACTGGGCTAAAGTGATATGTCTTAGTATCTGCTATAAAAGTCTTTGTAGGAAGCCCTTCATAGTCTTCAGAGAAGGCTTCAAACTCACTGAGTTTATTCCTCACCCCATTGTATCACTGTGGGAATCTTTGAATTTCCAATTGCCTCTTATTTACACTTCCCATAATGACATCATGGGGGTCTTTATTGCTCTTGCAGCATCTTCAGCAGCATTCGGATGTTTATGGGCAAGATGTTGCTTATTGGGGCAATTTCAAGCTACTTAATAGCCTGGGTTCTTTGATAACAGTTTATAGATAACTACTGCTCTGAGGTGTTTCCTTTAGTATCTTGTAGAAGGAAAAGATTAATCACAACTGTAGGGTGGGAATGGACAGCTGAATGAGATGGGTGCCCTGGAGGCAGAGGATACAGAAAAAGCAGAAATACTGAACACCCTCTTTGCCTCTGTCT
>VXBP01007613.1:0-14508 GCA_013400115.1 Rhinopomastus cyanomelas
TGGGTGTCAGGAGGATGGGTGTCAGGCTCTTCTCAGTGTCATGGATGAGGAGATAGCATGAGGGGCAATGGTTGCAAGCTGGAGTGTAGGAGGTTCCACAGGAATATGAGAAGGAACTTCTTTACAGTGAGGGTGACGGAGCACTGGAACAGGCTGCCCAGGGAGGTTGTGGAGTGTCCTTCACTGGAGATGTTTAAGACCCGACTGGATGTGATCCTGTCTAGGATTACCTAGACTTGGTCTAGGTGATCCTGCTGTTGCAGGGGGATTGCACTAGATGATCTTTCCAGGTCCCTTCCAATCCCTAATGATTCTATCATTGTCTGATGCTATTATTCAATGAATGAAAGAGGGAATGAGAGAACGAAAGAGAGAGAGAATCAAAGAAAGAGAGAAAAAGAGAAAGAGAGGAAAAAGAAAAAAAGAGAGTAAAAGAGATAGTGAAAGCCAGAAAGAAAGAGGGAGAGAAAGAGAGAGTGTGAACAGAGTGAAAACAAAAAAAAATCACATTCCAGCAGTGAACTCAAACCCTACCATGCTCCATTATCAGGAATTAGTCTGCATTTGTCAAAGACGGCTTTTTGTAACTGTACGTATCACAGAAGACATCTAAACTCAGTTTTCAGAGATTCTTAAAGTCAAGATCCGCCTGGATGAGTTCCTGTGTGACTGGTTTAGGTCATCCTGCTGTTGCAGGCGGATTGGACTAGATGATCTTTTGAGGTCCTTTCCAATCTGTAGTGATTCTATGATTCTATGATTCTATGAATTTGTAAATGTGAAATTGATCTAAAATCTTCCTCCAGTTCCAGTGTCTCCACTCTCTCATTTCTCTACCTTCAATCAATCATTGTCTCCTCAGCTCTTCATCAAGATTGTTTTGCAAGTGTGTTGGCTATCATGTGAGGAGCTATACTACACTACTAAATGAAGCATATATTTGGAAGACTTTCTATGCAAGTTCATAAAACCTAGGAAATTCACAAATATTTCCTCTGACACAGATAGACCTTATTGCTGCCTGCAACTACCTGAAAGGAGGTTGTAGAGAGGCAGGGATCGGTCTCTTCTCATAAGTAATAAGACAATAGGAAATAGCCTCAAAGAGTGCCAAGGGAAGTTTAGATTAGCAACAAAAAGAACATCATCTTTGTTTGGTTTCAGATTCCTGCCTCAGCGGCAGGCTAACGAAGGCAACAGGTAGGGCCCAGGTTTCTGTCCATGTTTTTCTTAAAAATTGACAATAATTTAATAATTTACTTCATAAATCATATTTGGATGCCATCAGAAATGATGTCACCTTCAGAAGAAAAATGTTGAGACACATCTGGGGGCAGATGTGTCTGAGTTGGAGGGCAGAAGGGCTCTGCAGCGGGACCTTGACCGCCTGGACAGATGGGCAGAGTCCAACGGGATGGCGTTCAATAAGTCCAAGTGCCGGGTGCTGCACTTTGGCCACAACAATCCCGTGCAGAGCTACAGGCTGGGGTCGGAGTGGCTGGAGAGCAGCCAAACAGAAAGGGACCTGGGGGTGCTGATTGATACCCGCCTGAACATGAGCCAGCAGTGTGCCCAGGTGGCCAAGAGGGCCAATGGCATCCTGGCCTGCATCAGGAATGGTGTGGCCAGCAGGAGCAGGGAGGTCATTCTGCCCTTGTACTCTGCACTGGTTAGGCCGCACCTTGAGTACTNACTTCCATTACACACTTGGTGAGTCCTCATTCTGTCTCACTTAACAATCATCATGAGCTGTCAAACTTAATTTCCTTCCACCCCCTTACCAGAGCTCTGCTTGATGTCAGGTATCACTCAACACCCTTGAAGCTCACATGGCCTTTTACTGCTCTGAGACAGTGTTCCCACCACTTTCTGGAGGAAAAGGTGACATTTGCAGGTTTGTGTCAAAGAAAAAGCAAGCTAATCCACCGACTCATTTGTAAACAGTTTGTTTGAAAAGCAATCCCGAATGATTAAGTACTAAATAAATAAATAAATCAGCAAACAGCAGAAATTTCTGTTCTTTTTTTGTCCTTGAACTACTTTCCACAAACTCAGTAATCAGCAGGAGCTTTGTTCTGATTTTAAGTTATTGGATGTGATCGTTTTGCATATAAATTCATCTCTACTTTTAAATTTAAATAGACTTTAAATGGTGTGTCAGTGAGGCAAGCTCAAACATTTGCCATCAGCAGTGCTGATAAAAAACAGCATTTATAATAGCGGTCTCCAACTCAGTTATTTTCTAGAAAGTTAAAGTACATCTTGTAAAAAGTGTATTCTCACATGAAGTACACCAACTCTCTTATAATATTCCAACTAATCTTAACCTCTCTTAAATATGACCAAATTGTACTGTTAACAAAAAGATCCCAGTAGCACTGTATTATAAGGATACCCAAGGTTAAATATGAATATTAAAAACACAAATACCCTGGATGTATCAAACACTAGTTTCAGACCTACAAGATGTTTGTAAGGCACATACAGATGTATGTCTACGGAAAGGATATCCCATACCAAAATGGGATACACACAATTCACATACAGTCTTGCAAGAGCTATGTTCACTGTTTTCTGCTTGTCTTTACAGGTCAGGTTTCTTTTTGCTTCAAGTTCCAGGACATAATTTATAATTGGCTTTACTTCAGCTTAGCATTGCAATGAGAATTTTATTCACCTGAACCCAGTTACACCAAGTAAAAGTCATTCCTAAATGGCCATTACAGTATTGCATCATTTTTACTTCACGGTCACTTCTGCATGTTTTACTGTCCCTTAAATCTGTCCATCTGAGGTATTCTCACATTCTTCACCAATATAAAAATCGACATTCTTCTGAAGTAGAAGTAGTTTTATGATGAAAAGCTTTTATAAGAACCTAATAAGAATACATATATGTCGAAATCACTAAAACAGACTTCTTTGTGTAATCCCCCATTAAGGCTACTCTTAATGAAGAGTTAAACTAGCTTGAGAAGTTGTATTACATTAATTCTAAAGTGCATTTAGTGATTTTTTTTTAAAAATACAACAATGAACAAATTTCTACTAGTATTTCATTTACAAAAAGTAGTTGCAAGTTAAAAGCTTTTCAAATTCACAGAATGAACTGGAAGTAAAAACAACCTTCATACAGGTGAACAAATAAATCTTTAGAAATTTCTTAGGAATTAAATAAGAAAGAGGCATTAAACCCCAGAATTCATGGCAATTCTTAAATTCACAATTATTAAATCTTTCTATATTGTAGATTTGATTGCTTTGGCTCCAACACTGGTTATAGAGAGAGAATACTTGTTTAAAACAGTGGACCAAGTACAGCAGTGTGAGCACGGAGGGGAAGAATTGAGCTCTTTGTGTCAGGACAAAGACAGTCCTTACTTTAAAGGCTACTTTGTACAAGGTTGATCTCCCATCACAGGGCAGAACAGCCACTGGGTTAAGAAAAAAAAAAAAAGGAAAACAAATAAAAAGAGCACAAAAAAGTAAGAATTAGGAACCAGTGAATTTAGGTGTCTCAGACTTTTCAGATTTCTCACTTCTGCTAGTTGGAACAAGGGTAACATTGTAAGAAACTTAATTCACAGGAGACCTCTTTGTAATATATTGCTGCAATGCAAATGCCCAAATACCATGACAGTACTGTACTGAGAGAGATCTGGCAGACTACAGCAGACTTGGCACTTAACTTCAAGAGAAACTGTACCAATTCATTTTGGTTGAGAATCTAGCCCATCTTTATAAGGCTTTCAATGAATCCCTCCTAATGCAGCACAGATGTAGCAGCTGTATCTCTGCAGAATTTGAGACTTGACTTAGGGTATAGAGAATTAGTTACATCTAATAATGACATTCTTTCCAGATGTCTGAAAGAGTTTAGAAGAAAACTAACATGTGGTGTGGGAATGGAAATACTAGGTACTTTTAAATATGCAGCAAGAAATACATCAAGTTGCAGAAAAGGGAACATTTCCTAGGAAATTCACAGTAATAAAATAGACAAGGTTTTTCAAGACAGTAGTTTTAGCATCAAGTAGTTTTATGCATTCCACAACTTGAGAGGTGAGTTTATAGTCTCATCCGCCACAAATTAAGGTAGAGTGTGTGAAAATCTTATTAAAGAGCCAGCATTCTACAGTATAAAACACTGAGAGACATTGGTATCAAATTATCATTCAGTCATCAGTGCTTTACTCATCTGAACAGAGAGAAATTATTAAAAATGGGTATCTCCTTTCAAAAAGAAAATATTCAGTTTGGTACGGCGTTCTGTTTCTCCTGAACAAATAGATTTTCATTTCTATGAACCCTATATGAACCCAATGAACAGGATCTTTCCATATGTCCTGAAGGATTTGGAATATGTCAGTACTTGTACAAAACTGCTGTCACTGTATAATACAAAAGAAACACGCACCTACGTAACATTACTACCTCAAACATGGAACAAGACTAGAACAAAAGAGGATGAGGACAGAAAACAGACTTTCCTCTTCAGTGAGAGAATACTATAGGCAAACCCAAGACAACTACCACCTAAACTAAAACCAAAGCAACAATAGTAAAGTTTTATGCCTCTCCACTGTGCTGCTTGTATCATGTTCTGGTACGTCGTTCCACTCATGCGAGGCAACTGGCAGTTCAAGTTGTAAAGCCAAACAGGAAATCATAAAAACCCAGAGAAGGCCAGTTAGAATGTCACAAGTCCAGTAATTTTACAAATCATTTATGGATAAAGCCAAAGTACTGAAAGACAGCAGTTTTTCACATGGACCAGAATGCTATTAAATTAGTAATTTAGGAGACTCTGATTCCTCTATGCCTACATGGTTACATGTGCTAACTCCAAAGGAGACACACGCTGACAAGAGGTAGAAGCTACTGGCTTAGAAGTATAGGAAAACTCTGATGGACATGCACTTGGAAAGTCTACAGGTAAGATTACAGAGAACATTTTCACTGATGGGGACTAATCAAGAGTCACAGATAATACACTACATGCAGTTTCAACATGGTGGATAGCTTGATGGTGAATTTCCTGAACAAAACCTAAGCAAGCTATGTCCTTTTATTAATCTTATTTCTGGATTATTCCCCTGAGCTGCTTCCGTGTGGCCTTTGCTGGAATGGTTTTGAGGTTCAAAAAGTTCTCCTAATGTTCTCCCAGTATGAATTTCAAGCACATAACCAGCTGACATATTTTAAGAGGTGACCTAATTTAAGATCTCTCGTGAACCATTAATTAATTCATCATGTTGATTTATTCCATCCAGTGCTGACTTTGTCTATTCCCATTACTTCCTAAGAAAATTAAAAATTCTTTTAATTATTAAAGACTAAAAAAGACTTATGAAGTCTTTAATTTATTAAGCTATTTTTACAGATTACAAGTACATCATACACAGGTGACTTCTCTATATTAGTTCCAATGGTAAGATAATTCATGCTCCCAGTGTTCTAGAATAATCCACTCAAAGACTAACTGAGCACGTCCTCTGTTACTAATTCACATTGCTGTTCACAAGATGTCAGTTGTAGCTTGTTCCTCCAACTGCAGTTGAGAAAAGCAAGCTGATTGACGGACCTGTGATGGTTTAAACAAGGTTCAGCATGTTGTAGAACAACATCTATATTTCTGACTGTCCGCTAACTGCGATACATTACTAATGCTTCATGGAAACCATAAGCATGTTTAAAACACAGCCAGCATCTGGTCCAAAACTCAGCATGTTCCAAATTTTATTCATTTGGACAGTAAATAGAGTTGGAAGGATCTCTCAATTGAAGTGTAAGTGGGTCTTGTTATTTCTCTGAGCTGTTTGAGAAAAGCTCCCACAAGTGAAGAAATTCATTTTTCTGTTTTGTTAGCTGCTTCCCTAAAGGCAAAAAACCCCAGAAAAACACCAGTGCTGAAACTAAAGAGGTCTCTTCCTGCAACCAGCAGACTATTATTATGGATACGATTCCGTCTACATACAAGGATAGCATCATACTTTCAGTAAGAAGTAAAAAAGCACATCAATTATGTGAAATAATTGCAGTTCTCATTTTATACTTTCCTTCAAAAGGTTCAATATGCCTCAATCCCTGTTCTCTCTTAACATGTCTGGGGCTTCCTATTGTTGAGAGTAGTTCAATTTGGGAAATAAGTGAAATCTAAAGGCTCAAAATCAGAGGGGGAAATGAAAGAAAATTCTGTTTCCTTATTTTTAAATATCACCCTTTGTATCAGTTACATTTTTGCTTGTCACTTAACTTGAGGATTTTGCACAGATTACATTTAACAGGAATAGTTATGGAGTGTTGCAATGGAAAGTGTCACAAGAGAAGCAGAAACCAAAGACCTGATGTACCCTCTGTTACACCATGAAGCTGGTATTTCTCCAAACTTCTGCTGCACAGAGGCCGGAAAACACCCCAACATGGGCACTTCCACGAAGAAGGGAAATTCAAATTCAGTACTTTTGTGTACAACGGGAAGTAAAAAAAAGTGAAGGAGTTAAATATGTTATGATGTTCAAGAACACCAAGCCTTTGGAGAACATCCCAATTAATCACCCCCTATATGATAATGTGTGTAAATCAAAAGGAAACATAGGCTGATTTTTTCCAGTTGATTTCTCTAACCAGTTGTAAGAGTTGAAAGCCACAGCACCAAAAATTGCATTACCATTAGAAAGAGACTCAGATTGTCATGAAATTAAGCAGAGTTTCTCACAAACAGTTTCGGGTTTTCTGAAGAAACTGTGGTTTTATCTAGTATTTATCAAAGTGTTTATTTAACTACAAAACAAAGTTCACACAACTGAATTAAGTCTGGTGCAGCTACCAAGACCTCATTTCAATATAGGAAGTTTCCTTGGAAAACTGTTGGGTTTTTTTACGTATTAAATGACTGCTCTTTGTTTCTACAGTTCTTGTGGCATTAAAATACTCAAAGTTTACGAAACATTTGTGCACTCAAGATGTTTAATGAGTAGTGAATTTATCACAAGTGCTCTGGATACTATTTTCAGTTTCCAATGGTTTACAGTTCCTTAAAGATGAAAGGAAAACAAAGCATTTTAAAGGAGACGGCACAGCTCTGCTAATTCGGTTCAGTTTTACACTTCACTGCTTGCCAGATGCCAAGTATCCAGTACTACTTCCAGAGCTCCTGTCTGACATTATTCATGTCTGAGTTCTGAAAAAGTGAAAACACGCATTTTTTGCATCAGTCCCTTCTTTCCTCCATAAACAAAGGATTTCCAAGATCCAAACTTTCAGCAGCTTTGAAGACATTTTAAGGTTACATGTCTATATATGTACTTTTTATTTCCTAAATTAACACAAAATTAATCTCCATGGCTTGTAAATAAACTGGGTTCAAGTTAACACTCATTTCTATGTATAACGACACAAAGTTTAAATAATGAGTGCTGCTCAGTGTTTGCATGTTGCAGTATTCTCCCAGCTCTGACAGCTGTTAACAACAACTACAGCATCTTCAAAACATATAGAGCCACGCAAGGTGCTTCCACACTGCTGACTTTGGTTTGAGTTTCAAATAGTTCCTGGCCATCTCCCTGGGTCTCTGCTAATACTACACAAGTGATGTAGACTAGAATAAACACTTATGTGACCCCAGAGCAGATCCGAGTCTCTACATTACTGATTTGCAATCATGTTCACTTCAGAGCAAACGTAATGATCTGTAGTTCTACAGTTCTGGGATATTATTGTTGCACACTGACACTCGTTTTAATAACTTCAAAATTATACCCTTGTTTCTTAAGGAAAAGGAATAATGCTCTCTAGCCTTATTCAGTTATTGTTTAAATGAGAGCTGAAGTAAATCTTTGTAGCACTTAAAAGTATCTCTGTATTTTTATTTTATTAAGCCTATTAAAAATGAAAACATCACAATCCATTCCAAGATCTTATCTGGAAATTCTTCAACATTCTGTTCTTTGGTGGAATTAGTCCTAAAGCTTTCCAATGACTTTAAGTTTGTTTTTCCCCCTGCGTGCCATGTTGGCAAACAACCAGCTTTCTCAGTGTGGTGTTTTCAGCTTTGCTTTTACTGGCAAAATGAAGATGTGAATGTGAAAAAGCAAACAAACCATTTTTATCCAAAACTGCATTTTGGAGTACCCTAAAGAAATTTAAAATAAAAATCATATCCCTAAACATAAATCAGTAACCCTAGTAATACATATTAGAATAGGTTAGCTTCATTGGCTTGAAACTTACACTCTGAGTTGTTTAAGTCTGCCAGTTAGCCACCTTGGCCTTTTCTCTGCCAGACTGAGGCAAGCCAACCTTTCTGCAGGGAGCCATGTTCCCATGAACAACATATATAAAGCACTCTAACAAGATCCACTCCAGCTTTTCAACATTTCTCTTGAACTGGACTTCAAGAGCCTCACCAATGCTCAGTGAAGGACTACAGTGAGCTCCCATCATCTTATTTTTATTTATCAGTTGTGTATATTTTGTCCCTCATGATACTAGTTGTACTAAAACCAAGCAAGCAGCAAAGTTCCTCACTTCTTTTAGACGTGTTAGTATTAACTATTCAAGAACACAGAAAACAGTGACCCTTCAGTGGTGAAAATTTTCCAGTTCACCTTAAGTCTGTCAACAGCTGAGGGACAGAAAGTTGCATTTAGACCGAGAATACCTCAACACACACTTGTACAGCATCAGCAAAAAACAAAAAAAATGGAAAGCCATTTTTTTGTTTTCCACAGCACATTATCAGAATAAGCAGGAAATGCTGCATTTGTATATGCAAAAACCAGAAGGCACTGCAAATATAAAGCAGCTATGCTGAACATACTTAAGCTCTCTGAACTTGTACAGATCTCATGGTTGAATTTGATTATGTCCAAGCTTCCAGGGAAATTCTTAGCCACAGGCTGAAAAAGGCCTGAAACAGATTATACTTTTGTAAAAGATCTAATAACAAAGTCTTTTAAGACTACTCCTGTCACATTCCAAATTGTGAAAGTGAACTAAACAAATATAGTATACTGGCAAGAGATATTTAAAAAGAATGTTATCTTCTGAATTTTGCTTAAAAGAAAATAAACTTTGATTTTGTATACAGTTATAAACATAGCAGTTGAGCTTTTAAATGTTATAACAAACCAAATATATCTGGAGAGATACTGGAGCTCCACCATTCTGTGTAAATCCTAAGGAACATACCTAACAACTACACTATATTGAAATCAACTTTGCCTCAAAACACTTTGTTTACTACCATCTTTAAGTTGCTTCCCTGACTTATTTAAGATTTATTTATTTATTTAAGAGGGATCACGAATGAGACAAATTAGCAGGCAACAAAGGCAGGTGTTCAAAAAAAATAAATCTGTAATCTGGTATTCATTTGATCTTTCAAATTTAAACATTAGACAAATTTTCATTGATGTATAATCTTGTAATTCTCCTGAAGTAGAATTCAGAGTCATGCTGAAGGAAGTAACAGGTTTATACTGAGCCACTCCCATAGTAGGGATGATATCTGGCTTAGGACAAGGGTGTTCTGAGAGGGGGACATTATTTTCCTTTGAGACTTGGTCTAGGTGATCCTGCTGTGGCAGGTAGACTGGATTAGATGATCTTTTGAGGTCCCTTCTGATCCCTAATGATTCTATAGTTCGATGATTGTCTCTGACACTGTTCTTACTTTGCAAAAGCGACTCGTACTTGTCAATAACTTTTGCGCCTCCCACATATGCTGTTAGCTTTATGCAAAGATTTGGGGACTGTTTCTATGATCACAGGAGGAGGTACATATTTCCTTCCTAGATGTGAAAGTATTTGCTCAAATTCTTTCCTCTTCACAGGGATAATTTTGAATAGTCTGGCAGCATGAAATGCCTATTGTCACGGTTGGAAGATGAATAAGTCATCAACACTGATTTTCGCATATTACTTTTTGTTGAGATTCTGCATTTATCTGTAAACTCCTCATAATCTAGACCTATTGATTGTTGGAAAAAATGATCAGTCTAAAAAGTTTCTTGGAACTAGTTACCTCAGGAACACTTTGCAAGTCAAAATTATTTTAACATCTTAGTAAATATTTTGCATTGTGCTTCTTTATCCTTCAGATGCTCAAAACCAAAGAAATGTTGTGATTTTTTGCAGTTAAGAAGCATCACCAATTGTTTTTTCCAAAACCAAATAAGTAATGATTCTGAGCAATCATTAAAAACATTCAATTACTAACGTATTTCATAGGTGAGACTATAAGCCATATTTCTGCAGAATTTAGGCAACAATGCTGAATGCTTAAGTGATGACATTTTAATTTTGAAGTAAAAAGCCATCCTCAAGTATAATACAAAAATTTTCACTATTTTATAGTATCTGGGAGAAAGAGACTAAGTGGCTGCAATTTGTACAAAACTCTTGAAACTGCTAAAAAATTACTAACGTAATTATGGATGAAGCAAGACTTGAAAGCTTAGAACTGAGCTTTTCACTGGCTGAAAACTGCTGCCATGGGCTGGGGTTTGAGGACCCCTGTCAGGGGAATGCACAATCATAGATTCATAGAATGGCTAGGGTTGGAAGGGACCTTAAAGTTCATCTAGTTTCAACCCCCTTCATCAGCAGGGATACCTTAACTAGATCAGGTTACTCAGGGCCCCATCCAACCCGGTCTTGAACACTTCCAGCAATGAGGCAATCACAATCTCCTTGGGCAGCCTGTCACAGTGCCTCAGCACCCTGAGAATGAGGATTTTTTTCCTAATGTTCAACCTAAATTTCCCCTCTTCAAGTCTGTAACCCTTTCCTCTTGTCCTCTAACTATGCACACACATAAAAAGTCCCACCCCAGCTTTCTTGTAGGCCCCCTTCAGATATGGGAAAGCTGCTAGAAGGCCAACTCAGAGACTCCTGTTCTCCAGGCTGAACAACCTCAACTTGCTCAGCCTGTCCTCACCGGGGAGGGGCTCCAGCCCTCTGATCATTGGAGTTGCTCTCCTCTGGACACGTTCCCAAGAGCTCTATGTCTTTCTTATTTTGGGGCCTCCAAAAGTGGACACAGTACTCCAGGTGGGGTCTCACAAGTGCAGAGTAGAGGGGAGGAATTACCTCCCTCAACTATCAATGTTTCTTTTGATGCAGCCCGGGACACGGTTGGCTTTCTGGGCTGCAAGTGCATGCTGACAGCTCCTGTTAAACTTCTGGTCCACCACCACCTCCAAGTCCTTCTCCTCAGGGCTGTGCTCAATCCTTTCTCCTCCCAGTCTGTATTCATGCATAGGATTGCCTTGATCCCGGTGCAGAACCCTGCACTTGCCCTTGCTGGACTTCATACGGTTTGCATAAGCTCACTTCTCAAGCCTGGCAAGGTTCCTCTGGATGGCATCTCTTCCCTCCAGTGTGTTGACTTCAACACACAGTTTGGTATCATCAGCAAAATTACTGAGAGGGCATTCAATTCCACTGTCCATGTTGCCAACAAAGATGTTAAGTACAATGAGTGAGTAGAGAAAAGATGAGGACTAACTACAGTTTTATTTAATAAAGTCATCCCACTATAACCACACAAATGACATCCTTTTGTAAATAATCATACATACCGTGTAAAAGAAAAAAAAAAGTAGGGTTTAGTAGAGGTTACAAAATAATGGGTTGTTAAGAACCTAAATATGCCAAACTAAAAGATAAAGCAGCTGTATTGCCACAGTCAGAACCACAGTGACTCTGAAAGCCGGTATTTAGCACAGACCAACAGAGGGACAGACTCAGACAGAAACTATTACAAGGTATTCAGAAGCTTGGTTAAGCTTTTTAGAGAATTCAGGTAAAACTAAAAGATGTCACCTCTAACTCAATTTCTCATAGAGACTAGACAACAAAGAAACCTTTCCAAAATTTGTCATGAATTTTACTTCATCTTCTAAGACTGCAGCACATTTTATATGAGTGTTTCCTCCAGGCAGCACCTACAAATTCTTAGGTGTAGCTACTTCAAACCCTTTGATCCCCTGCAACTTCAAACACTCCGTTAACCTGCCTTTGCTTTCAGCAGGGAGTGCATCTCCAGAAGGCAGACAAACAATGCTCAGGCAAAGCCACGCAGCTAAAGTATAAAATAGAGAAGTATGATCATGCAATTTGTTCCCAGGTGTTTAAAGAGAGGATTCAAGATGCACAGAAATCTTCATGGCTGAAGACTGGAATGTGAAGATTGTTCAAGGTCATAATCTTCCAATCACACACATTCCTTTGAAGGCTGTGACCATAATTTGATTTGCTGTAGCAAAGGTAAATATATCCATAAAGACACCAAAGTTATTTAGGTAGTATTTAATCTTAACTTTAAAAACCCAAGTAAATTATGTTTCTCAGTCAAAAGCAACTTCTAAACAGATGGCTATGCTTTCTGTAAACAAAGCATATTATGATATGTTCAAAACTTGGGCATTCTGGCTGACTGTGGTGTGGAGAAAATAGGACTATAGTGCTCGTGTTCCAGAGCAAGGCTGGGCTAGTGCAGATGGGTGGGGGTTTAAACGTGGTTTGCTTCACCTGTGTCCTTCTGCAGCTAATCACAACAGATACCACTTTTCATACAGGCACAGCTGGAGACTGCCATCACATAAAAATCCCAAAACCCAGTGAGAAGTGAAAAGGTTCTGCATTTCTAAGGTTTTGGCCTTCTACCTCATTATGGGAGAATGTTGCTGACTCTTTGAAGAACTAACTGCAATTTAACAAGTAATTTTACAGTATAATAATGTAGTACTGCTGCTGTATCAGAATGAAAAATCTCTATCCAGCTTGCTGCTCCAAACAATTCAAACATCCAAAGCAGCATTTCCTTTGTCTGGATGTCAATGGAGTCAAGGTTAAAACTCCTTTTACTTTAGGGGGCTCAAAACAAAAAAGCTAAGGAGACAGATATCCTTTCCTGTTTTCTGCTTTCCTTTTATGAAATTTAACAAAGGACTTGAGAAGATCTTGCACTAACTCCAGTAGGTCTCTCATATGCATTTCTGTAGCTTTAGCTGTACATTCTGTAAACATGTTTGTTCAATTCTTTGATGTGCCTTATGATAAAAATATTCCTGGAAATGACAGCAGCAATGTTTTCCTTCATCTTTCTTTAAACTTATGAATTTGTGTCCAAGCACAAATGACTGGAGAAATGCTTCTGAAGGCCATAAAATCAGCTCTAGTTACACCAAGCAGAAGTAATTAGCACAACAGACTGGACCTGCACCTGCAGATTAAAACAGGCAGTTTGTATTTGGACATTTGTTGAAATAATGCTCACATGCATAAGAGCGTGCAGAGTAGCCTCAGCTACATTAGTATCAGACCAATTTTTCCTTAACAATATGAACTGGAATCTGCAGTAGCAGAGAACCTTCCACTTCTTTTGATTTTATTTCACCTGATAGACAACTGGCAGAAGCTGCAAAATCGCAACACCTTGTTCTCGTGGGTGACCTCAATACCAGACATCTGCTGGAAATACAACACAGCAGACAGGAAACAGTCCAGGAGGTTCCTGGAGTGTGTGGAGGATAACTTCCTGACTCAGTTGGTAAGTGAGCACACCAGGGGAGGGGCCCTGCTGGACTTGCTGCTTACAAACAAGGAGGGACTGATAGGTGATGTGGTGGTTGGAGGCTGCCTTGGACTCAGTGACCATGAAATGATAGAATTCTCAATTCTGGGCCAAGCAAGGAGGGGAGGCAGTAAGGCCATTACTATGTTTAGAACACTGGTTAATGAAGTCCCTTGGAGTACAGTCCTAGAGGGAAAAGGGGTCCAGGAAGGCTGGACTTTTTTCAAAAATGAACTCTTGAAGGCTCAGGAGCAGGCTGTCCCCATGTGTCGTAAGACAAACCGGCGAGGTAAACGACTGGCTCGGCTGAACAGGGAGCTTGTACTGGAGCTCAGGAGAAAGAAGAGAGCCTACCACCTTTGGAAAAAGGGCTTGGCTACTCCAGAGGAGTATAGGGGTTTAGTTAGGTCATGTAGAAAGAACATTAGGGAGGCAAAAGCTCAGCTAGAACTCAGCCTGGCCACTGCTGCAAGAGACAATAAAAAGAGTTTTTACAAATATTTTAACAACAAGAAAAGATCCAGAGAGAGTCTCCATCCTTTACTGGATGCAGAGGGGAATATTGTTAGAGAGGATGGGGATAAGGCTGAGGTTTTTAATGCTACCTTTGCCTCAATCTGGTCATCCTCCTGCTACTCAGTCCCCTGAACTGGAGGATAGGGATGGAGACCAGATTGATCCCCTCATAATCCAGGAAGTGATTACTAATGAGGAGAGGCTGAGGGACTTGGGGCTTTTTAGTCTGGAGAAGAGAAGACTTAGGGGAGATTTGATCAATGTTTCTAAGTATCTGAAGGCTGGCCAGGAGTGGGGGGCAGGCTCTTTTCACTTGCTCCCTGTGATAGGACAAGGAGCAATGGATGTAAGTTGCAGCAGAGGAGGTTCTACCTCAACACAAGGGGGAACTTCTTTACTGTGAGGGTCAC
>VXBP01007613.1:15273-32659 GCA_013400115.1 Rhinopomastus cyanomelas
TCGAGTACTGTGTCCAGTTTTGGTCACCACAGTACAGGAAGGACATTGAGGTGCTGGACATAGAGTCCAGAGAAGGGCAACCAAGTTGGTGAAGGGGCTGGAGGGCAAGCCCTATGAGGAGAGGCTGAGGGAGCTGGGGTTGTTTAGTCTGGAGAAGACTGAGAGGGATCCTTATTGCCCTCTACAGCTACCTCAAAGGAGGTTGTAGCAAGGCTGGTGTTGGTCTCTTCTCTCCAATTGGTGATGATAGGACGAGGGGAAATGGCCTCAAGTTGCATCAGGGAAGGTTTAGACTGGATGTTAGAAAGAAATTCTTTACTGAGAGGGTGGTTAGGTGCTGGAATGGATTGCCCAGGGAGGTGGTGATGTCACCAACCCAGGAGGTGTTTAAGGAACGGGTGGATGCGGCCCTTGGGGATATGGTCTAGTGGTTAGGCACTAGGAGAAAGGGCTGGACTTGATGACCCTGGAGGTCCTTTCCAGCCATGATGATTCTATGATTCTGTGATGTATCAGCACCTCCAAAAATGCACACAAACATTTCCTCTTTCCCAGCAGATGTCATTAGATCTACAGGTTTTCAAGAATAAAAGCATATAGCTTTATTTCATCTTCCCATCTACCCTGACTGTAACATAAAAGACAAGCAGGTTGGGACTACTTTGCAAAATCACTCTAAATGAGCTCTGCTCTCCCAAGCAAATATTTATGAAACTTGAAGACTCAAACTTTATGGTCATCTCTACAGAGCTGGTAACTCATACCAGTTCAGCTACTCTGCAATGACAGAAATAATAAAATAAAAAATATTTGTTCATCACAGGGTTTTTACATTCCATAGTTAATGTTTTTGCAGAAAAGCAATTCATTTTGCTGATTATAAAAATTCTTATTGGTCTGGCAAAAATTACATAAAATACAGGATTAAGTATTTAAAATATAAGTTCCTAAGACCTTAATTTGTATTAATGCCCCCTTCTTAAAGTTTCTGACAGAATTTCATTCATAATGAAATGTTCAGAGGTAATTATTTCTCTTTCTTCTGTGTGAATTATGAGAATTATTTATACACTCAATCTTAATATCATAGCTTCACTGCCTAATAGGAAAAATCCACAGGATATGAATCATTCTGAGAACGTATTAAAATCTTTTCTTCTGTTTTAAATAAAAAACGAAAGATGAAAAGATTTCTAATGACATAAAATCCACACTGCTGCAGGCTTTGCTTGCAAATCAGAGCTCTTGCTACGCAACTCAAAGCTACCAGTTCATACTTCTCATCTCCTTGCCTGTAAAGCTATAAACTGCGATGCTATAATGATTAGTTAATGAAAAAGTGGAGTGATAATGAGGCTGTAAGAAATGTAAGATAAATTATTAATTAAAAAAGGTAAAGATTAAGTAATGAAAGCAGCAAGTTACATTGCCCTTTTTGTAAATGTACGGTCAAAAGATATAAACCTGGCAGCGGGTTAGCACCGCACCTTGAGCCTGCAGTCATGTTGTAATGAAACCCCTGACATTACAAATACATTCATCTGACAGTTGTTCTCTCTCATAAAATAATGGGCCATGCACAAAAGTTATTACAAATTGCAGATAAGCTGTAAAAGCCATAAAAATTTCTACTGACATTTATTACCGACAAGTAGCTTGAGGATGTTGATACATATTGGTAACAGTCTGCTTTGTGACATTTTGAAACTTTACTCCTAATTCACCTTCAAAATATGCAAAGACTTTTTTTTCTATCATATCTTCGAGTCAGTAAGTGATCGCAAGATTCACCTGTATTTTTAATGGATCTTTACCTGTGTTGTATATACTCTTCCATGTGTTATATATATGCTTACCCAAAAGACAATTTTATGACAAGAAAAAAGGTAGTTGGTTGTCATGACCATGACAACTGTAACAAATGTTTGTTGCCAAATAGCTTATATAAAAGCAATATATAGTAGTGTTACTATATAAAATCCCTTGAGAGATTAGAGGGTAGTTATGTTGCCACATTGAACTTACATACACGAACTTCACATGGAAGCAATTCTACCTACACTGTCCCAGTATTACTTAATGTTTGAAGGCACCACAGGCAGGATGCACACAAGCGACCTCAGTGAAGATGTGGTACTACTCCTCCTCAAGTAATCTGTGGTACTGTTTTTTTTCTTTCCTAAGAGAACTCAGTGATAATCTCCCAGCACACATATGCTTCACTTGTGCTGTGCAAACCCCTCTTCTCCTTTGAACCAGAGCTGTTAACACTGAGGGTTTTTTTAAGCATTTTCAGCAGTGCTCCACCTCATCCCATTCCACTGCCTAGGATATTCTCATTGAAGAACTTGGTTGTGCTGAATTGGGGAACGCTTAAAATCTCTGGATACTGCACTTCTATTCTTCTCCAGGCTCTGTAAAATTTCGGGTACTAATCTTGATTTAACATGTCTGTAGAAAAATTGAAACACTGCCTGTTTACTACAGAAATTACCATGCTGTAAGATCAACACACTGACATTTGTAATGTAAAAAAAAATAATATCATGACAACTTCTGAACACATTTGACAAACTAATGCGGCTAGAAATGTTACTGCTTCTGAACTTCCAAACAATTGGACTGGATGAAAGTGTGTTTTTTTCAACTAGCACTAAAAGTATTGAGGCCAAGATTTTATCTGTTACACATGATAATGCTGAATTCACAAAGGGTCTCATTGTTCTAATCCAGGCATTGGTTTATTATCTTCAATTCCTTTAGGAAATGTCACAAATCCACAGGATGTCCTTAAGCTTTACGTTTTGCATTTGACTCTTTGATTTGAGAGATAAAAGACATAAACCTACATTTACTCAGACAATTACCAAGTGACTATACATCAGTAAAAGAAATAAGTTACTCGAGTCAGCATATTGTATAAATTATTACTCTCAACTTTAATTTCAATTGGGTTTTTCTTACACGTACAGACATAGGGTCGGGTTGAAGCAGTGAAGATTGAGGGTAGCCTTGGGTGCAGTGACCATGAGATGGTAGAGTTCAGGGTCTCGTGTGGTAGGAACAGAATACCTTAGCAGAATCACAACCCTGGACTTCAGGAGGGCCAACTTTGGCCTTGTAAAGCAATTGCTAGGGGAAATCTAATGGGACAAGGTACTGGCAGGTAAGGGAGCTCAGGGTAGCTGGTTAACATTCAAAGCCTATTTTCTTGAAGCACAAATAAAAAGCATTCCAACAGGAAGGAAGCCAAGGAAAGGAGCCAGAAGACCAGCATTGTTAAACAGGATGCTGGGCAAACTGAAGAAGAGGAAGAAGAAAATCGATAGATCATTGAAGGAGGGGATGGCCACATGGGGTGATTATAAGGCTCTGGTGAGAGAATGTAAGGATGCAACTAGAAAAGCCAAGGCCTTCTTGGAATTAAACCTTGTGAGAGAGGTCAAGGGAAAAAAGAGGGCTTCTTCAAACACATTGCAGGTAAAATTAAAACTACAGGCAATGTAGGCCCCCTGCTGAATGAGGTTGGTGCCCTGGAGACAAGGGATACAGAGAAAGCAGAGATACTAAACACATTCTTTGCCTCTGTCTATAATTCTTTATATAAATCTTGATAATTGACATCAAGGCCCAGACTGCTGAGACTCCAGAGGAAGTGGAGGCAAGAGATAAGCCTGCCTTGCTTGATGAGGACTGGGTTAGGGATTAGTTGAGCAAACTGGATGTTCATAAATCCATGGGCACAGATGGGATGCATCCACACGTGCTAAGGGAGACAGCAGAAGTCGTTGCTAAGCCACTCTCCATCATCTTTCCTAAGTCCTGGGGATCAGGAGAGGTGCCTAGGGAATGGAGGATAGCAAATGTCACTCTAATCTTCAAAAACAGTAAGGAGAATGATCCAAGAAACTATAGACCGGTTAGCCTCCCCTCCAACCCAGGAAAGGGCATGGAACAGTTTGTTCTAGAGGCTGTCTCCAGGCACATCAAGGACGGGAGGGTCATTAGAGACAGTCAGGATGGCTTCATCAAGGGAAAGTTCTGCTTGACCAACCTGATATCCTTTAATGAGGGCATAACAAGGTGGATAGATAATGGCGGAGTGGTGGATGTGGTCTACCTTGACTTCAGTAGGCATTTGACACAGTCTCCCACAGCATCCGCGCAGCCAAACTGAGGCAGTGTGGTTTATATGATTGGGTAGTGAGGTGGATGGTGAACTGGCTCCAGGATAGAAGCCAGAGAGTGGGACAGAGTGTAGTTGGAGGCCTGTGGAGTGCCCCAGGAGTCAGTGCTGTGACCAGTCATAGAATCATAGAATCGTAGAAGTCCTATTCAATCTATTAATTGATGACTTAGATGAGGGATTAAACCTTGTGAGAGAGGTCAAGGGAAAAAAGAGGGCTTCTTCAAACACATTGCAGGTAAAATTAAAACTACAGGCAATGTAGGCCCCCTGCTGAATGAGGTTGGTGCCCTGGAGACAAGGGATACAGAGAAAGCAGAGATACTAAACACATTCTTTGCCTCTGTCTATAATTCTTTATATAAATCTTGATAATTGACATCAAGGCCCAGACTGCTGAGACTCCAGAGGAAGTGGAGGCAAGAGATAAGCCTGCCTTGCTTGATGAGGACTGGGTTAGGGATTAGTTGAGCAAACTGGATGTTCATAAATCCATGGGCACAGATGGGATGCATCCACACGTGCTAAGGGAGACAGCAGAAGTCGTTGCTAAGCCACTCTCCATCATCTTTCCTAAGTCCTGGGGATCAGGAGAGGTGCCTAGGGAATGGAGGATAGCAAATGTCACTCTAATCTTCAAAAACAGTAAGGAGAATGATCCAAGAAACTATAGACCGGTTAGCCTCCCCTCCAACCCAGGAAAGGGCATGGAACAGTTTGTTCTAGAGGCTGTCTCCAGGCACATCAAGGACGGGAGGGTCATTAGAGACAGTCAGGATGGCTTCATCAAGGGAAAGTTCTGCTTGACCAACCTGATATCCTTTAATGAGGGCATAACAAGGTGGATAGATAATGGCGGAGTGGTGGATGTGGTCTACCTTGACTTCAGTAGGCATTTGACACAGTCTCCCACAGCATCCGCGCAGCCAAACTGAGGCAGTGTGGTTTATATGATTGGGTAGTGAGGTGGATGGTGAACTGGCTCCAGGATAGAAGCCAGAGAGTGGGACAGAGTGTAGTTGGAGGCCTGTGGAGTGCCCCAGGAGTCAGTGCTGTGACCAGTCATAGAATCATAGAATCGTAGAAGTCCTATTCAATCTATTAATTGATGACTTAGATGAGGGATTAGGGTGCACTGTCAGCAAGTTTGCTGATGACACAAATCTGGAAGGAGTGGCTGATACCCCTGCAGACTGTGCTGCCATTTGGTGAGACCTGGACAGGCTGGAGAGCTGGGCATAGAACAATTTAATGAATTATAAAAGGGTAAGTGTAGAGTCTTGCATCTGGGCAAGAAGAACCCCAGGTACCAGTATAGGTTGGGGACTAACCTGTTGCAGAGCAGTGTAGGAGAAAGGGACCTGGGTGTCCTGGTGTACAGCAGGATGACTATGAGCCAGCAATGTGCTCTTGTGGCCAAGAGGGCCAACGGCATCCCGGTGTGGATCAGAATGGGGATGGCTAGCATATCAAGAGAAGTCCTTCTCCCCCTCTACTCGGCACTAGTAAGACTGCATTGTGTCCAGTTCTAGGCCCCTCAGTTCAAGAGGGATGTGGAGCTGCTGGAGGAAGTCCATCACAGACCAACGAGGATGATGAAGGAAGTGGAGCACCTCCCTTATGAGGAGACGCTGAGGGAGCTGGGTCTCTTTAGCGTGGTAAAGAGGAGACTAAGGGGTGACCTAATTACTGTCTATAAATATGTGAAGGGTGGGTGTCAGGAGGTTGGAGCCAGGCTCTTCTCAGTGTCATCTAGTGATAGGACAAGGTGCAATGTGTGTAAGCTGGAACATAAGAGGTTCCACATAAATATCAGAAGGAATGCCTTCACAGTGAGGGTGATGGAGCACTGGAACAGGCTGCCCAGGGAAATTGTGGATTCTCCTTCACTGGAGGTATTTAAGATCCACCTGGATACGTTCCTGTGCGACTTGGTCTAGGTGATCGTGCTGTGTCAGGGGGATTAGACTAGATGCTCTTTCAAGGACCCTTCCAATCCCTAATGATTCTATGATTCTATGATAAAAATATTTGGTCTCAAAATAATCACTTGGGTTCCACAATTCATCTTACAGAACCACACCATAGGCTCGGAACACATGTCAGCAAGGGTTTTAAACACAAACACTATGTCTCTAGAATCTTTTGAGTAGCAACTGCAACTGTAGAACTCTGTAACATGTAGTCACTGGTCAAACAACAAATATATACTTAAAACAAATGTTCTCAAGGCAATAAGGGTTTGAAATAAGGTCAATGAGAAACCAAGTGTTACAGTATGAAAAACAATATATCTCGAATTTTGAAACAGCTCTTTGTTTAAACAGCACTTTGCAGTCTGATATTTATGTGCCGTATAACATTGGTGTGCAAGAGTTTGATCCTATGAAGCTAAACAAGCAAACCAGCTAGCGCCAGTTACCTGCATCCTAGCCTTTAACAAAACCAGTTGTGTCAATGAGTTATATTTGTACTAGCAACACTATAAAGAACTTCTTCTGCGATGAAGGACAATTAAAAGCTCAATAAGAACTAGATTCAAAGGGAAGGTATCCTGTCTGCACATAAATCACTTGGCTCCACCAAATATACATTAATTGTGACCTTTTAGTGCTTAACTCCACTGGGAGACATCAATGGCATTTGCTACTGGAGATTCAAAAGAAGAATTCAGAAAAAAAGACTATAAAGAAATGGAACGGAAAACGGAACCACCTGCCCCAAATGAATTAGTCCTAGATTTAGAGAACCAAGTCACGGTTTACGATATCATTGAGAAGGAAAGTCTTGCTTTGAACTCTAAATCTCCAGTTCTAACAGCTACAGTAGATGTTCAGAATTATAAATAGGCCAGACTAAAACAGCTTGGGAAGTTCAATATAGATAGAGTTATGTATTTGTTTTACTTTAAGTTTCACACCCGTCACCAAATTTCTGACACTGTACGCTGCCCGGCAACATTTTTCCTTTGTGATAAAGCCAGCCTGGAGCTGGGCACTAGGAAAACAGGTCAAACAATAAGAAAACTCTCCAGGTTGTATTGTTCCAACAGAAAAAGTGGAACAAAAGGGAGCCAGAAATACAAGTTACTGTGATGGAGGTAAACATTTGTTGCTGTAAATTGCTGAGGCTCTCAGAGAAGCAATTTTCTGGCTACAGAAGGAATCATGGTGTTCCTTCAGCTACAAGCATTGGAGACAAAAACCTTACTTCCAGAGTAGAGAAATGCTTTGTCTGAGAGGCAAGGGAGTAATCCCTACAGCTCAGCCACAGCTAGAACTGCTCTGGGGAGATTGCCTGCCCTTAATGTAATTGTGCACTCACAGCTAGAGCTACTCCTGCTCCTTAATTAGTTGCTTTCTCTTCTTCCAAACATAGAACAGGGAATCACTCAGAATGAAGCCAGTATTTCCACGAAGAAGATACAATTCTAAACAAAGAATTACCTTCAAGAAAACTTCCCTCTTAGTTCAGAATTTCTTGTCAAAATTGTTTCATCTGTTTCAGTTGTCTCCCTCTTCTATCCATAACTGATTCTATTTACGCAAGTAAAAAGATCTAATACAAAATACCACCAGGAACATCTGAATATTATGAGGAGCTACACGCACAGCCCCAATCCCCAGTTTAGTAAAACATTTGTCATTCCTTAAGTCTGACTAAATCAGGGGTCTTCAAACTTTTTAAACACAGAGCCAGTTCCCCAATCCCTTCCAGTACAGTGAATTTTGAACAGGGTGAATAATCACTTTATTTATTTTAAAGGAACTTTCCCAGGCTGAGACTCATTAAACCAAAGACAGCCTGAAGTAAATCCCATATCTATGCCTTCTACTTCTTTGCCCAATTATGTCAGTCTCTCCCTTCACTGTCTTAAATTCAGACAAATTATAGCAAATCAATTCTTTGTATTTAACAAAGGTACCCAAGATAACATAAAAGTAGATAGAAAAATTTTACATCTTATTTTGCATATTTTTTCACACTACAGCTTCTGAAATACACAATGAAGAGATAATGTTTTATTACTTCAATGAAAATCTTTCAAGCTAAAAAGCTTAATAAAACTATTTGCTAATTTGAAACTTCACTTTTCTACTGTAGGCTTTTAGACCAGGGAAAAGCTATCATCAGATACTTCTTAATTTTAAAGCTTATTTTAAGTAAAAGACTTATAGAGTAGACTTGCATATTGCACAGTTTCTGATACCTTGAAATTACTATCCTATTTCAAGTAACTACACAATACAATTGTAGTTTATGGGGGTGGACTTTTGAAGGTTACTGCTGTGACCAGAAAAAAGCTTTCTCACCACAGGCCCAACAGAATCTTCAGCAATATCCTATACAACAGCCCACCAACTGTTTCAGTTTGACATTTGGAAGGCTTTGAGTTAGTTCATTCTTTGCTCCAGCATGCTTTTGGGATGTTTTGCACAGTTTGCCAAAGCCACACAGAATCGTTTGTGGAAGTTCCATAATGTGTCCTAGTGCCACTAAAGAACAAAATGAACCACCTAAGTAATGTCATTTATGAATAACGGAAATATTTCAAGTGGGAGACCAGCTCTGTCTTTGATTTGCCTGTTTTGGTCTGAGGTAATTTGAGAACAGCACACCACAGTCTACAAACAAACTCCACTGCGTAACAGATAAACAAGAAGTTGGGACAAAACTGCCAATACTTGCAAACAGCCACAGACAAGGACTGGCAGTCACAATGCCCTGCTGTCAGGCCTCATAAATTAAGCAGTGCTGTGCCTGGCAAGTAAGCTGGATGGTAGTTCTCGAAGGAACACGGCTTTTATAGGCAGTAGTAATGGAGATTAAGTAGCTCTTCTCTTTACACTGACTCACTACTGAATCAATGCCCCAGAAGTGGTAATAGGGTAACTGGGGGACACTACACTGATCATCGAGTTCTAAAACAAAAGTGATAGAGTTTAACTATGTGAGATAATTAACCACGCTTTGGTTTGGGTTTTGTTTTGTACTTTAAAATAAAATCATTACAGTCTAGAACTAAAAAGCTCCACACAAGTGTGGAATTTGCTAACAGCTTGTTGACCATCTGAATCCATGTGCACCCACCGTGCAAACCACTGTAGGATTTGCAGTATCCTATAGTGCTTTCTTTCAACTCCATTTCTCACATACTCCATACACTCTTAAATAGAGTCCAGAGCAACTGGCTCAAAGACTCAACATAATAGTTAGGAGTTCTGTCTCAGAAATTAAAGTAATTAGAGCTGGAAGCTCTTATCTATACAGTGATCTCTGTTGGCAATCATCAAACTCCTCGTTTCCCTAGTTTTAACTGCAGATCTATGTGAAATATATGAAGCAACAGAGCTTTCTATACTTGAAATACTAAGTTGGTCATGGAGGATACATTGGTCACACTGCAGTATTCATTAAAACAACTAAGTTGTTTAAGCCTATTACAGGACAGGGGTTAGCTGAGAAAAAAATCAAGGCTGTCTTTTTTTTAACATTAATATTTGATTATGTGATAGCCCCTTGTTTCCATTTATACTACTGCAAAGATTTGAAAACCAGAGGAATTCTACAACATTTTATTTATTTAACAATTTAACAATTTATTTTCCTTAGCAGAACCACTTCACTGCAAAGACAAACCTTGAGAGCAATATCAGTGTATTTTGGGTTCTAACTGGGGCTCTGAATTAGACCTTAAATACAACAAAAATCAAAATGCAACATGACGCGCTCATGAAAGATGTATCAAACCTGTATTTTTGTCTATGGTCTAGCTAAACTAGTGGCCAAATTATGTTGGCTTTTACAGGTCTAATGTGATGTAGAATCTTATAAATAATTTTTTAGCTGACAGCTAAAGAGTCAAGAATAAATAACACTCCTGGGCAAGCACCAGAGTACTACGGTACACAGAGGGGCAGTGGTGCTGTGTTTTAAAGCAAACTCAGAATCTAAAAATTTCACTGCTTCTGTGAAAAGCTATTTTACTTTTTTTTTAAATAAAGCTATTTTACAAAGACATTTTAAACTGTATACACCTCATCAGGTGAATTTAAAATAAATACTGACCAAGTCATTGGAAGCAGTAAAAAAGTCCTGTCATTTACAAAATCTAACGTTGAACACCACATTGTGAAGGTTTAGGTTTATTTTTGTTCTGTTCAGAATATACAAAAGGTCAAAATAAATTGCCTAGAGGCATATCAGTAGCACAAATTGTATGCCTCCTGTTGCCTAGACATCTCTAAGTTAGCCTACTTAGGACCTGAACACCTCTGACTTTAGCAAACCATACAATAGCAATTTTGTCCCATTGGTCAGAGGATAAGGCTGAATTACAACTTACTTTCCACATTATATTTCTCTGTAGTGGTGGTTGTGAGGACTTGTAAACTCTAAAGGTGATGCTTGTTAGTTGTTCAGTGTTCTATACCATATATATTACACCACTTGGATTTCAGAACTGCAATATCTAACACCATTATGCTGATAGCACTAACACATTAAAAGCATTATTGCACTCACTATTTGGAATTAAAATTATTTACAGAGGACACTGACCAGAAGACATGAGAATGGCTGGTAATAGAGTCAATGCACAATACTTGTAACAACCCATCCTCATTGAAGAAAAGATGTAGTCATGTAGAATTAATGTATGGCATTAATAATGGTGTGAATTTGCAAGAGGAAAGATGCAGTAGAAAAAGTGTCCATTAATTTCCTTTCTTAATGTCTTCAAGTTTGGATGTGTGTGTTTTTGTATTTTTTATTTCAGTGATAAATCTAGAAAAACTTAGGCTATTACAAAGAACTACATCCTATTGATAAAATGCTGCAGAGCTGTTCTATTGCAGTCTAATGGGGAAAAGACACAAGGAATAATAGGAAATGATATAAAGACAAACTTCTTAATTAGATAGATTCTATTATAATTCTATTGTAAATTTTATAGCACTATTACAAACTCTTCCATTTCCCATAGGAGTTCAAAATACAGCCATCCAGTAAATACCTACTACAACATTTTTCAACACAGAGACATAATTCTATTCCCATTAAATTCTCAGACTACAGAAAGAAAGCCAGCAAGCAAAGTCAGCTATAACTCCAAAATTTTTCCTTTTACATTTCTTTCAAGAGTTGATGAGTACCAGAGGATCTGCCTTACATAACTGAAATTAACTACTGTTCATCTCATTTCCCTACTTTATCTTGCCCCATCCCTCCTCAACAATCACCAAGAAAAACTTTTGGAAGAAGGGACTTTTTAAAGCACTAAATTTTTGAGGTTGTCTGCAGATGTTCTTGCAGGTCCCATTTGAGTATTCAGTATCTCTGCAGATGTCTCAGCCAATGTTACTGTTATAGACTTGTTGTGTGTCCTGTTATGGTTCCTGTGTGACTTGGTCTAGGTGATCCTGCTGTTGCAGAGGGATTGGACTAGATGATCCTTCGAGGTCCCTCCCAATCTGTAATGATTCTATGATTCTATGATTCTATACTGAAATGTCCATAATACAGAGCACTCGGAAGGGGAGAAATAAATAGTTTCTGTTATTCAAATGAATTATGAAGGACATGAGAAATATTCTTGTTCCCAACTTAAAAATACACTGAGTGCTGCACTTTATCCATTTTCTAATTCTGTTTCAGTAACAGGCAAATGAGTCATGAGTGTAGTATAAAAAAGATGAAAACTATTATTTTTTTGGTGAGGGAACTTCAGGATTCTTCTCTATGGCTTTACAGTGTGAATGTTATTTTGTCTGCTTTTTTTTTTATCAGTATCATAGCAGTCCACATTTTAGTAATGTTAGTTAGTACATCTGCCTAGAACTCTCTATTATGTTTCCTTGATTAAATCCAGAAAAAATAATTTAAAAGACCTCAAATATGTATGTGTGATTTATTACTTGCTTATTAAGTATCAGCCATCACTTTTCCTGTCATAGAAGTGTCTACTGTACTAAAGTTTCCCAAGATTTACTTATGTTAGACTTTCTTGAAAAACAGACATTTAAACCACAGTATCCTACATAATCAACATTTAACTTGATTTTAATTGTTATGTAATAAAGAATTTAGGGACACAAATTAGCTTTTAATCCCTTAAATAATAGAAACATGACAGTCCGGTCTCTCATAAGTGCCACTAAGTTCTGAAAAACTTAGCTCTAAATAGACAATTTTGTTGAATAGTTTTTCCGGTACTAAGGCCCAAACTGCCTAGAATTCTGCAAGAAAGCATACTTAAATGCAACTTACTTTCATAAAAATTAAGTACTTAGAAAAAACTTCAAACAACTCTAGATGCAATCACACTTTTTCATTTTGTCCAAATCCACAGATAAGCCTTACTGAGATCTGCTAAGGTAGAAATGTCTCATTCTGTGCCACCAGGGCTACCATTCAATACACATTCTCAATGCACAACTGAAAACTTAAGAAAACTGCAGTGTCCTTCAGTGGGATGGCTGATGAGTTGAGAGGTTTGGTGGGTGGTTTGTGGTTGTTTTTGAGTTTGGCTCTTTTTGCTTTTTATTTAGATTTAAAATATCAGGCGTCTCCCACATCAGAGCAACTTGCCTCTATCCTATGCTAAAGTTGAACTATATTTTTCTCATCATCCAGGTCTATCCAACAGCCATAGTCCATTTACATATTTTGCACTGGTTCCAATTACTCCATATTCTCACCATGAGTGTTACTGGTACTAAACAATGAATGGATCTGCAAGATCAGGTTGAAAAGCTACAAGCAGAAGTAGAAAGGCTTAGGAGAATTGGAGAGGCTAAAATAAAGGTAGACTGGTGGGGACAGTCTGGACAACAGCCAGATAAGAGCCAGGAACAAGGCACCCAAGTATCCTGCACCTCTGAGATGGAGGAGAGAAGCCCAAGTTAGAAGGGGTGAGTGCAGCCAAGTGAAGAGCCATGGCAGAAGGCGAGCAGCACCCTTGCCTGCCTCACTTTCTCAGTTGCCACTGAGTAATAGACATAAGCCCCTACTGGAAGACAGTGGAGGCAAGAGAGGAGCTTGCCTTGGTTGATGAGGACTGCGTTAGGGATTAGTTGAGCAAACTGGATGTTCATAAATCCATGGGCACAGATGGGATGCATCCACACGTGCTAAGGGAGACGGCAGAAGTCGTTGCTAAGCCACTCTCCATCATCTTTCCTAAGTCCTGGGGATCAGGAGAGGTGCCAGGGAATAGAGGATAGCAAATGTCACTCCAATCTTCAAAAACAGTAAGAAGGAGGATCCAAGAAACTATAGAGCGGTCAGCCTCCCCTCCATCCCAGGAAAGGGGATGGAACAATTTATCCTTGACACTGTCACTAGGCACATCAAGGAAAAGCAGATAATTAGAGACAGTCAGGATGGCTTCATCAAGGGAAAGTTCTGCTTGACCAACCTGATATCCTTTTATGAGGGCATAACCAGATGGATAGATGATGGAAAAGCAGTGGATGTGGTCTACCTTGACTTCAGTAAGGCATCTGGCAAGAGTCTCATATAGCATCCTTGTAGCCATACTGAGGCAGTATGGACTGGATGATTAGATAGTGAGGTGGATGGTGAACTGGCTGCAGACTAGAAGTCAAAGAGTAGTGGTCAATGGGACAGAGTCTAGTGGAGTCCCCTAGGGGTCAGTACTGGGACCAGTCCTGTTCAATCATTGATGACTTAGATGAGGGATTAGGGTGCACTGTCAGCAAGTTTGCTGATGACACAAAGTTTGGTGGTGTTGCCGACACCCCAGCAGACTGTGCTGCCATTTTGCGAGACCTGGACAGGCTGGAGAGCTGGGCAGAGAGAAATTTAATGAATTATAAAAGGGTAAGTATAGAGTCTTGCATCTTGGCAGGAACAACCCACGTACCAGTGTAGGTTGGGGACTGACGTTTTGGAGAGCAGTGCAGGAAAAAGGGGTCCGAGAATCCCAGTGTACAGTAGGATGCCTATGAGCTAGCTATGTGCTCTTGTGGCCTCTACTCTGCACTAGTGAGACCACATCTGGAGTATTGTGTCCAGTTCTGGGCCCCTCAGTCATTTAGAACTCTAATTTAAGAAGAAATGGTGCATCTTCAGTCTTATTATTGATTCCTTAGGAATTAAGATCCTGTTATGTTAAATGTGACAGTAATCCTCATCTGTCAATTTTTTGTCTCTTTTCTAATTAGTTACGTATTTTCTAGTAAGACACTGCTGACCTTTTACTTCAAAAACCTAAAATTAGAGAGAACTTTTAACTTCAGAAATAAAAACTATTATCTCTATGTCATAACCCAGACTTACAGAAATGCATGTGAGAATAAACGGATGCTCTTTCCTAGTCTGTCTTCTATTTCCTTTATGCCAGATACCACTTCAGGAGAGGTCTGCTCTATTCTCCCAAAGAAGGGCTGATTTAAAATATTGAACTCCTTTAACTAAGGAAACTAATTATATTAACAGTCTCTGGTGGAGACACAGAAAAGTGTAAATGTACTTTTTTTGTTGTTCTTTGACTGAGCCAAACAGTCCTATAATAGATAATATACTACTCTAGTTCAGACAAAATAAACAGTTGAAGGTCATTTATGAGTAATAAGAATTCAGAGTTAATAAACAGTTGTGTTAGTATTCTCTCTGAAATAAAGTATCTTGTTATAGAGTCAAGTACTGCAACTCTAGATTGCACCAGTAACAGTGGGTTTCTTATATACTATGAAAAAAAACAAGGACAAGATACAGAACATCTCTTTTACTGTCATCCACACTCAAATCAGAAGCTCCTGGGATACAATCCTCAGTCTTCCTGTCTCTAGTGGCATTTTGTGAATTTAGACACACCACCTCTTAATAGCTAATTATTTCTTAACAAACAAGTTGTCACTCGATTGTGCATGTAGTTTCTGTTTCAGCCATGCTGAATCACAGCACTTTGAGAGAAACTTTGCACTACTCAGGTGATAACTACTGAATTATTTTCTATAGCACAAAAAACCCCACAACTTAAGTCCAAACTCCAACTAGAGGGGTTTGTCTTAGAAAAGCTGAGGTAACTACCATCTGGACAGCAACAAAACACTTTTCATGGATTACCTCGCTGCTACAATGGACCAAAACCCAGAAAGGCTGATGAAAGCCAGTGAAACACCATTCACAGAGGAGACATGCAAAGAGCAAGGTAACAGCAGTATGTCCTTGTTTGCTTTTTTTCTGTTTCTCTTCAATTTTAAACTACAGAAAGGAATTTTAATATTCAACAAAATATATTAGTATCTCAGTTCTTTGAGTTCTTGGATCAGCAGTAAATTTGGCTACAGCTGCATTTATACCAAAGCAATGGTAAAGAGAGAGTGTCTTTTCAAAAAGGTGCTTGCTCTTTTGAGCAAACCAGACACACAGTACCACAGCAGGTGTCTGGCAAGGGTACAAGGCACTTCTGATTGACGAAAAATGCATGGAGAGCAAAATCCCTATGTCCTTGCATCACCTCTCATGAAGCACTTGGAAGCCCACAATACCAGATCATTTCACATTATTCAAGTGTATTGTATTCTAGTTTCAATTTCCACCAGAGAAACTACAGTAATTAATAATGTTTCGTTTCAGTAATATACTCAATCTCACTAAGACAAGGAAGGAGTGTGTAACAAAAGTATTGCTGAGGGTGACACTTACAAATCTGTGCTGCATCACTTGTTTGAATATTCAATCGATTCAGTAGCTAGAGACTCAGTAAAGAATTCTGTTACTGACATAACAGAGAAATAATGACCCTTACTGCTTTTTGCTTAAAACCAGTTCATTTAACTCATCATTACACATGGTACAAAGATGCATCAAAGTTGAATTATTTACTTTATGCCAATGGTCAGTACATAAAACATTCACAGCTGCCTGAGAAGAACTTCCAGTAAATACTGTGATCTCTCAGTGACTTCAATCACGAAAGGGAAAAGATTGAAGAAACTAAAATTAGTCTGCAACACCATAGCACTGACAAGCTTACACCGATGAAGTCAGCTTTGATGTTTTACAGATACAGGTTCTGTCACCAAATTTTCAACTGTGAAGACAATGGTGTAGGAACGTCTGAAGTAGCACATTTCTACAAAAGCTTCAACAGCTGTAATGTCTGAATGGCAGGACATTCTAGAAAAACATGTATCTAGAGATGCCTGCTTCAGGAATGACACAGAGAAGACAACAGTGCTTCAGTATGATGGCAAGGGCAAAAATTTAAATCAGATAAACTGAGAAACAGTACGTGGCCATGACATACCTAATTAAACTGCTGAACTAAAGACTGTATTAGAAAGGAGGAGGAGTGAGGACCTAGTACAGACAGGACCTATTTGTAGTCTCTTAAAACATTATTTTACTGATAATCTACATTTACCTCTGTGATTAACGCAAAAGTAAAATCAGAAATGCATTTCAATGATTTAAATTTTAGCTACCAAAAATCCCAGGGAAACACTTAGACATCAAAAGCATAGTTGTGAAGCTGACTTCTTATGCTTTATTGTAATTGTGTAGGGTTTTTTAAGTGAATAGAATTACACTCTGTTAGAAAAGGATTTGGGATTGTTAGGTGGGTTTTAAAGTTTGGTTTTTTTTTTTTTTCTAATCAGTGATAAAGAAGTACAAAACATTATAGGAAATATTTTTCCCTGACTTGTATTCATTTATCAACACAGAATCTTGAATATGTTGGAAAATACAGAGTACAACTCTGTGGTGCGTTCAGGACCACAATTCAATATCAAAGAAAGGAAAGCAAAGCAGTGAGGTCTCAGTGGCATCTCGGATAAAATTCACCAGACAACTGATGGCTTAGGGAAACTTCAGAAAGGTTTATTAACACTAACTACATACAGAAAAGGTTATGCAAGTCAGTGCATACAAACTGTGTCATTAATGCCCTCACAGAACCTGAGAAAATAGAATGGGAAACCACTCCAGTTTGGGCCTTGGATCTTCTTCTAATTTAGAGACCTGGGAAGGAAAGCATGTCAGTCCGGGATGGCCTGAGTTTCTCAGCGCCCACACCTGCATCCCTCGGTGCAGCAGACATGCATCTCAATGCTCTCGGGATGGCCTGAGTCTCTCAGTGCCCACACCTGCATCCCTCGGTGCGGCCGCATGCATTTCAGCATGGCTTCTCCAGCTCAACGCATAGGGATGGCCTGACTGATCAGCGCC
>VXBP01007613.1:32935-53073 GCA_013400115.1 Rhinopomastus cyanomelas
CCCCCACCTCCCGTTTCCCGGGGCGGTGGGGGGGGCGCTCCCTTCAGGGCCACAGCCCGCGAAAAGAGCCCGCGAAAAGACAGAAAGCAAAGACCCTGCCCCGGTTTTTATAGGCTCCCCCAGCCCACCTTTCAGGGGCAGGTCACAGGACAGACGCTTCCAGGGGGGGTAGGTCCTGTGACCTGTGCAACCGGAGTAGGTCCCCCAGAACACAACAAAACTTTTCTTCCTCATGAAAGCACTTCTACAAGTTCTAGCAGTTCTCAAACTGCAACAAACTCAAATCAGCATTGAGCCCCTATTTTCAATTACATTATTTAGGGGTGGTAAGCAAGGAATAGTTATAACATATTTGTGACATCAAGTACTGTTCTAATACTTGAGTTAGGTGTGTTTTATTTTAGCAGTGATGTACAGAAATCAATAACATAAAGTGGAGTCATTCAACAGGAAATTGTTAGATCAAACAGAATATTTTATTATGTTTCCTAGATGCATGTTTTTGTTTTGTTTTTAATCTGCTCCACTAATGACCAAAAATAGCATCATCACAGTCTGTGGCTTGAATCTTAACATAAAATTATCAAAGAGTTCTTTCTTGAATATCATTATTTTCTTGTACTTTGTAGGAATCTGCAGCCTGTCACATCTGTGCATTAAGTATTTCCCAGTATGCAAGGAGAATCAGAGAAATAGTATTAAGGTAAAAAAACCCAACAAAGCACAACTTGAAACACACAGAATTTTACTCCTCTTTAAGAATACTTTGACATCCTCCACATATTTCTGCAGTAGACTTTCTGCCTTTGGAAGCCACGAGAAACTAGACTCAAAAGCATTTTAAAATCTACCTGTGAACAGGACCATGAAAGGCAATATTTAGGATTTCTCTGTCCCAAAAATCCAAAGTGAAGTAAAACCAATAACCTTTGGAGGCATGAGGTGGTGACAGACAATGGAAGCTAAACCTCCTGGTTTTTGAACTGACATGTTTTCACAACCACAAATGTACTATAATAATACATTCAGAGAGACTCTGTAGTTTGTTTCACTGTCATAAATGCAAATATTGAAGAGTGAGATCTCTTAGGCAACATTTCTTTTGGGGGAGGGGGAATAAAAAAAGAGAAAAAAAGACAGTAGACCGACTAGCCTATTTTTATTCTCTAGCTAACTAGGAGTCAGTCTCAATAAAATTTTCTTCCTGAGAAAGTACCAATTACAACAGAGAAAACCAGGGCTACTTTCAAATCACAGCAGTGTAGTACTCCCAGCTCCTGCATATTAACATTTCTCAGAAATTCTGCCGCACGTCTCAACTTTTCAGGGAGTTTAAATGTCTAAGTTAGATTATATGAATAATGTAAGGTTATGATGTGAGATTGCTAATTTGGCCTCCTCTCTATACTGACTGGAAAGGAAATTTAAATCAATTACACATCAGTGATTTATCTAGGGGCCAGGGTCTCAATATCCAACCGTTCACCTGTTGAAGTTCCACTTTAGTTCACAAAGATATAAGAATGTCTGTCTTAGTTGGTTAGGCCACACAGAACTACTTCCTAAGGAAATTCAGGTTTTACTTTTCACAATAAAACTGATTAAAAGCCTTAGTAATCACGTGTATAAAGCTGACTTTATCTGACTCCTCCTGTTCTCGAATATTTACTTACAAAGCAGAATATCCACACATCCTCAAGTTAGTAGGACACACAAAGAAAATAATTTGGCATAAATTCAACATGTGGATCATGACAGCCATTGTTTTTACGAAAGAAAAGAAAAAGGAGAGGAACCCAGAATTACCCAGAACCATTAGTACTAAAGGCAACAGAAATCAAAGCAATGTCATTGCGGTGCTTGCTTTGCAGTTGGCATATGACTGTGCCATCCATCACGGAGGCAGTTATGATGTCCAACAGCATGTTATTTCAAAGAAGCATAAAAGAAGTGCCAGACAGAGCACCAGAGCAGGAGCTGACAGATCTCTGGAACACAGGCCTGTAGTTCAAGATACTGAGCAGATGCACTTGTGATGTGCCTTCAGATTCTCTTCTGCATTTACGTATTGTAGATCAAAGCACTGACACAGAGGACGAAAAAATCACTGGCTCTGTTCTGTCACAAGGATTCTTTGATCAGAGGCTGCATTAAAAAAAAAAAATCAATTTCTTTATTATGCCTCAGTGCACTTACTGGATCCAAAAATCTCTAGGTGCAGGCTTTGTCAACTCCCATAAGCAGTGCTGAGTCTTATTTGCACCTCGATTGGATTTTCTTTGGACATTGTCATGGACTCACTGACTATGAAAACAGTTTTGGTTTTGTAATCTAAATTTGCAAAGTTGATAAATCTGGTGTCTGTGAAATCATAATACAGTATCACAAGATAAGAATTCTTCTACATGCTTGAGTAGGTCTGTGCAAATTATTCTTCTCACCTCCTACCCTGTAATAGTCAAACCTTGAATTTTTACAGAATATAAAGCAAAGCAATTTTTCCAAAGTTCAGTGCAGCAAATACCTACCATGTGCTACATGTTCATTTAGTCTTCTAGAAATTCTAAGTTATTACAAGTTTCTATTAACACATATGGCTTAAAATAGCCAGGCATGTTAAAAAAGTGGAAACCTGCCCACCCTCCAAGAAACACTAATTCCTCCTGCCTTGTGCTTCAGTCAAGGTGATGCAATGTTAGTGGTAAAATACTGGTAAGGGCCAGCCTCCTCTTACACAAGTTCAATGAAGACTGTTCAGTTGTCCTCTTTTGACTTTAGCTTTTCAAACAGGAATGTAATTTTTTCATATTTCTCTTTCCTTAGATATACTAGAACTTGATTGGACGTGACTCCAAATGACTCGGTCTACACTGGCTCTGTTCTGCGCAGACCAGACATCATTCAGAGAAGTCCCTTTCACCACTGGCCTTTGAATCTACACCTCACAGCTCCTGTTGATTCATCCTTAATTTTACATATATTGTTACAGAATTTGTGAAAAAACAAAAGCATTTTAATACTGCTCCAGAACCTACTTATTTGTAGAAACTGGAATACAACATTTCAATTTCTCTTTTTCATTTTAATCAATATTAGCAGTTTCCTCACTCCTCTAGCCACAACATTAGGATGTAGGGACAGATGTAATATTATTGGAGAAGCTTGATTTTTCATTTATAACTTATTTGAGCAAAACACAATCTGTGACCCTTTATACTCTACATACACTGGGTTTTTTTTCAATAACAGTGCCTCGGCTGTGCTAAAAACAAAAGGTTTGAAGAGCACAATGTATTCTCCTCAATATTAGCAATTGAGCGAGGCTGATGAGTAAAATTTTCTATCCACAATATACAAAAATCTTCCTAATTTCTCTCTCATGTGCCAAATTACACCTTTTTTTTTCCCCCCAGCTATAATTGATTGAGAGTGCTATGCTAGTTTCATAACACAAGACATGTGCGGGGGCACCAAGAAACAACCACGGCCCTTAGGCAAGCTGGGAAATGGCAGCGCACGATCAATAGCGCTCAGGAACCAACGAGCAAAATTCCAACATACATCTGCTGTAGAAGAAAACATTTACTCTGCAAGTAAAGAGAGTCACGACTGAAATAATCACTGCAGTACAGGTCAGAAAAGCAGCTTCTGGCTAGCTACATTCACCCTGTTTTGAAGCCTTTTACACCATGATAGGCTGCTGGCATATGGGCACAAACTAAGTATTTAGCTCTCACTTGAACACTAAGCATATGGACAAAGCTGCATAAAGCAATTTTTATCACTCTTCCACCCCACCACCCACACAGATATTCAAAGTACCAGCTTAGTTCCTGAGTAAGTACCAAGCTCACATAATTTCATATCAGAGATACATACAGAGATACTCAAGGAACGAGTTCAGAGAGACACTTAGGTTAAAATTTCTTATTTCATGTTTTATATCATTATGCTAACACCATGTCCAAACCACAGAACAGAAGAAAGTCTACAAAAGTCTACAAAGAAAGTCTAAAAATCTCCCCACCCTTGATTTTTCCCCTCAAGCACACCAAATCTCAGGCTTTCAGTATCATACCCTTACTTGAAGGGCTACAACCGGATCTGTCTGTATCCCTAGTCTCCCACCCTTTTAAACTTCTCCGAGATCTCTGACTCAGGAGAGTCACTTCATTGAGCAGTGCTTAGACATAGATGCCTTAGTGCTGAACATAAAATACATGATGGTAGTGTGACCTGTAGGACAGATCAACAGCAGAACAAGCAAATCTTTATTAAGAAACCCTAGTGCCTCTCTGAAAGTACTTCAAAAATGGTTCAGAACTAGATCATATTGATAATACCATCATTTCCCCTTCCATGTCTGTTCCATCAGACATTTAATCCAAAAGTGAGGTGGTGTCACGGTTTAGCACCTAGTTAGCCCACGAAATCGTAATCTGCTCAACCGTGCAGACAGAAATGTCCTCCCACCCCCCAAAGGGGGGAAAAAGAGGTAAAACAAACACACGTCCGGAACTGGAATAAAAAAAAATTTCAACTTTATTAAAGATTTTATTAAACAGAAAAGGAAACCAGAACAAGATAAAACAAAACAAAGAAAAGGAAGAAGGAAAATGGGGGGGGGCGAACGGCAAAACACAGAAAAAGGGACAGAGAGCCACAAAGCAGCAGCTAGGCCGCAGTGTGCTACCGGCCAAACCGAAACCGAAACCACACTCTGGAGGCACACAAACATAGGGAGAGTACCAAACCGAGGGGAAAAGAAATGCCCTGTCCTCAATCAAGGACCCCCAAAATCTGTCTGGCCTACTCCACCTGCTCGACCTGTACCCTGCGGCAGCCACCTCTCCTTCACTTCCGCACCCCCTTCCTCTCCACCCCTCTACGTACGGGAGGAAAATGTAAACATCCCCGCAGCCGAGATCGGTTAACTCCTTGTATGCTAAAAGAGAGTTCAATGCAGGAATACCATAAGCAAATACGATTTCACCAAATCCAGAACAGGTGGCTTCACTGTCTACTGTTACACAATGATAGCATTACTCTCCTAATTTCAAGTGGCTTCAAGCTTTCATTGGGTTACTAAGGCATAGAGAAGATTAATACATATAAATGTTAGATTAGTTTTAAGCTTATTATACTTATGTTAATAAGCATCAAGTATTTTAAACTTATTACTAGTGGACACCGAAACAGAAGTGTCTTTCTGCTAAAGGAGGAAGTCTTCTCACTCCTCTGATCTTAATAACAATGTCATCACTGTTACTGTGGCTTTTGTCACACTCTAACCAAACATGAAGCCTTTTGGCTACAAGCACATACATCACTGCTTGTTCAAATAACACATCCACAAATTTCTGCCTTTATGCTTCTATAGTCTCACTGCCCTTCAACAAAGGTAATACCCAAGAGACAAGAAATGCAGGAATGCCAATTGTTGTCCTTAAAAGGCTGCAATATAAAACAGGCAAGACTAGGTCATACAGGCTGAGGTGACAAGCCAGTGCAGCCAGTATATTAACATTTACAAAAGATTTTTACACAGTCTGTCTGAAAGACAGGCAAAAAGAAAACTCACAGAACTTCAGGGAACTGTATCTCCACTTCATGAATTCCTAAAATTCATTACAGTAACTTCCTAGAGAGCAGGTGGTACTTCCTTGACTGAGAAAGGGGAATTAATGGAAAACTTTAGAGAAAACTGTATAGGGAAATACCTTAAAAGGAGGTGTGAAATGTCCAAAAACCTGTTAAGGTCTGCCAAAAGAGCAGACAAAAATCACAGCAAGTGCTTGGGGAATTCCTATAAAGCATCAGGAAATAGCCTTACGTGGCATACAGAGAACACTGGCAAAAAATGATTATAGAAAGCCCTTAAGAAATTCATATAAAGCAGGTGTATAATCCCATATGGGGCATCTAGAGGGGATTTCACACTCAGCTCTTCTCAGTAAGAAATCTTCTTGTTCAAGAAGATCTGTTTTTTTCATGGTACTTTTATGCTGGCTGTGATGCGAGGATCAAGGGAAGACATCTACAGACTAATGTAGTCTTAGTGAAGCGGTCTGTTACTAACAAAGCATGTATTTTTATACCTTATTGTTATGATCTCATTCTCAAGCATCTACTATGATTGCTTTAAGACCATTAATCACACGATAGCCACCCACTCTAAAAGCAGTATGACTGGTTTCTTCATATCTGTCTTCTCCTCCCATAGCTCAGTCTTAGCTCAGTCTTTCTCATGCCAGTGCTACCAGTTATTCTTCACCTTGGTTGCCAACTTCTCCTTGCTTGATACATCAGCGTAAAGATGTCTTTCAGTCACTTGTTTAGTGTCCTTCAATCACTTTCTTAATGTCCTTCAGTCACTTGCAATGCCTTCTGTTCAGACTCTTGTCAGCAACTCACAGAGGTCTGGATCGACCACATGTCCATTCTCTTTCAGGTAGTCCACTACACTTCTATTCTCAGATTAAGAAGATTCAAGAGGCAAGAAAATTCTCGATTTTATAAGCACTTTTCCTATTGCTCTTGTTCCCTGTGGGTCAGTCAAAAAGTATATTCTGTTGCTTTGCTGGACAGAGGAATATATCAAACCTCAGCTCCTGGAGACTGAGAATTATAAGACCTACACACATAAACTTCATGACACTCCACAAAAATACCAAACTCAACAAAATTTTGAGCTTTTACATCACAGATGGAACAAAAACCATTTTAAAAAATTCACTATTAGAAATTGGTATCTTCAAATAAAAATTTGCCCCCTTTTCCTCAATATTGACTAGAGTCCAAATTCTAAAGTGACACAGATTTATCAAGTCAGCAGACAAAAGGTCTCACTCCGCTTGCAACAGGCAGATAACGTGATTGTCTGAAGTGCAGTATTTCCCAGAGATGGTAACATTAACAGGTAGTGTAATATAATGTGCAGAAAATGTAAAAGGATTTCAGACGACGTCCAAATATTTAATATCACTTTTAATCCAGATGGCACAACACAGCAAGTGATAAAAATAAGCCTGAACTGATGCTAAGGGTACAGGTGCCCTGAGACAAGTTACCAGCTGTTCAGCTATCACAGTTTTATATCATTTGAAACACTCATGCCTACAAAGCAAAGGGACCACATGCTTTTATTGCTGACTATGTGCTGCAAAATTCTATGAAGACGTCTAATGTGTCAAAATTCAAAAAGAATAGCTATAAATACATAGAATACATGCATTTCAACTGCAGGAGCACTGAAGTCACAAATGTCATTACTGTTTGCATTCATTATGTTTTCTGTTCTTTTCTGTTGTTGGTTCCATGTGTATTAAATACAGCCATGACTCAGACCAGGGGGTACACGAGCAGCACAGGCTGAGCAGTCCTCTATTCCTTCATGAGGGTTAAACAGTAACTTCAGAGAAACAAAGCAGCTCTAATAGAGGGATCACTGTTTAACATAAAATAATAACTAAGTGTTTGCGAAACCTACCTGGGAAAAACCCAAGTTCATGTCCCTAACTTGAAGAAAGCAAGTCAGAAACTGGCACAGGAGATACTCCAGTGGAATGCAGCAATATTCACCATAAGTAGCAACAAGACATCTGTCTTTCCACCTGTTATCTCCTAATGTTCAAAAAGTATTTGTCTTTGCCATCACCAGTGACTTTCAAAAGTAACCCACTGGATTATTAGTTTTAGTGAAAAAAGATGCAACTCCATATACACAACATAAATCAGAGCTACACCACTGTTTCAGCCTGCAGAGAACATCAGAAAAATCTCCCTTTAATTACATATTGTCCTCTGCGACAATCTGATCTTTAGAATCATAGAATCGTAGAATCACTATAGACTGGAAGGGACCTCGAAAGATCATCTAGTCCAATCTCCCTGCCACAGAAGGATCATCTAGACCAAGTCACATAGGAACACATCCAGGCAGGCTTTGAACATCTCCAGTGCAGGTTTCTGGAAGTGAAGGTGGTTTTTCCACAACCACCCTAGGCAGCCTGTTCCAGTGCTTCTGAGAAATCCTCACGTGTATGAAGGAGGTCTTAAAAAAGATAAATGCTAGACTGAGAAATTCTCTTGGAGTGTCGTATTAGGGGCTTTTAGGTGTGAATGTAGCTTGGGATTTTTGGGAGTTTGTTTTCTGGGTTTAGGTTTGAATCTTCTGGGCTTTGGGGGTTTTTTGGGGTGTTTTTTTTTTCCTTATCTGCTCTTGTAGTTTACTCACAGCTGTAAACAGGCTGCAGTCTGACCTGTTAGTAAATTGTTATCAACTAGACAAGATCAATGATCAGCCCAAATGTAGTCTTGTAACCTCTGTCAGTATTTCACAACAGTTTACCTTGTACTTGTGCCTGGGAAGAATAATCATAGAATCATAGAATCACTATGGATTGGAAGGGACCTCAAAGGATCATCTAGTCCAATCCCCCTGACACAGCAGGATAATCTAGACCAAGTCACACAGGAACACATCCAGGCGGGCCTTGAACATCTTCATTAATGGAGACTCCACAACCTCCCTGGGCAGCCTGTTCCAGTGCTCCATCACCCTTACTGGGAAGAAGTTCCTTCTCAGGTTGATGTGGAACCTTTCATGTTCCAGCTTACAACCATTGCCCCTCGTCCTATTACTACATGACACCGAGAATAGCCCAGCTCCATCCTCCTGACACCCACCCCTCAAATATTTGTAGACATTAATGAGGTCACCATTCAGTCTTCTCTTTTCAAGCTAAAGAGACCCAACTCCCTCAGCCTCTCCTCGTAAGGGAGGTGCTCCACCTCCTTCATCATCTTTGTTGCCCTTCACTGGACCCTCTCCAACAGCTCCACATCCCTCTTGAACCCATACTCCAGGTGTGGTCTCACCAGGGCAGAGTAGAGGGGGAGAAGAACCTCCCTTGATCCGCTAACCACCCCCCTTCTGATCCACCCCAGGATGCTGTTGGTTTAGTACAGCTTTTAAAAGACTTGTGTCTCAGTATAACCTACAAAATGTCTTTCAAGACAAGAACAACATTCTCAGTGAAAATTTTGCTTCTCCCCTCCCCTCCTTTTTTCCCAATAAAATAAGGTGATTGTCCGATTAGGAACAAAGCACGAGCATTTGGATTCATGAGACTTGGCAGGAGAACCTAACATTGCATAGGTTCCCAAGACTCTTAACTCTTTTTATGGACAAAGGGGTAATGCGACTGTAATTAATCTTTGCTGCTGGTAGCAAGTTGCAGCTATCCAACTGCAAAGTCTATTCTCACAGAACTGGAGAAGTGAGGGCATTATTTTATTTCTATTTTACCCTGCTTATATTTGGAGCCAACTTTTCTTGGTGTGGGTGGGATGGCACATTGAATAAATCAGGTTAATACAACTCTTCTACAGGTAAGAAAGGAGTAAAACTAAGTCACATGCTTATTAAATTATTTAAGTAAATCAAGTTGAACTGCTTTGCTATGGTTTATGTTTAGAACAATATTTTCAATTTAGTAATGTTAAACATGAGTAACAGCTTATCAGTCTAAAAACACCCTTTTCCGTTGTTCAGAGAAAGAACCAATGAGAAAAAAAAAATCCAATCACAACAGTGCTCGTGATAAAAAGTCAAATAACCCAGACAAGCACAAGAAAGAAACGATAGCTTTACTAAGTTGTCTACAATCACTCCAGCTAGAATTAACATTTTACTTTGTTTTAAGACACTCGACAAGAAAACTGCAACTCTACCCCTTTTTGTAGGAACTGAAGGTTTTCTTTCCTCATTTGCTTCTGTTTTCTAATGTAAACTGATTGCACAACTTTATGTAGATAGAACTTAACTTTTATAGATCCTTTTTTCCAGAGTATTTCTTATCTCGTCGTTGCACTAATTGCACGATTATATTTTACAGATACATGGAATGCATTTGGTGGGAATGGTGCTTTTAGATGTCCATTTTTTAGCTTATAGACTCTCTCAGTGGACACATCAGCTACCACACCATCTTGTTATGAATGATGTTAGTAGCACCTTTTCTGCAATCAAGTGTATTTTATTGTCTGTATCTTCCCTTATCCTTTATTGACTTCACTACAGATACGTCCCTAGGAAAAAGACTTAGCTAGACAAAAGTAATTTTTTAATTTTGTCAGGCAGTGCAATTAGTGGATGAAGTGGAAATGGCACTGGTAATATTACATTTTGGTAAATAATCTTATTCTTAATGAAATAATCCTTCTGAGAATAATTCAAACCAATTTTGATATGAATGTTACTTCACAAGCTACACCTAGTCTGGAACACAACAGGAAGTCGTCTATCATTAAGACAGAAATGACAAATGAAAGTGGTCAAAAACACCTTAGCAAGCAATATGTACATTATGGTAAACTGGGAAAAACCCAGGAGTCCAGTGTTAGCTGTATTTCATTCTATTTTTAAACATAATGCTTTCTGAGAGAATCAACCAGGAAAGCCAGAACTATTGAAAATGCTATGGAAAAAAAGGATCTATAAAAGTTAAGTTCTATCTACATAAAAGTTGTGCAATCAGTTTAACTTGGAAAACAGAAGCAGATAAAACTAATTTCCCTAACAGAAAAGAGTACAGCCTTGGAAAAAATCCACATGCCACAGTAAACGCTGAAGACATGAAGTTATGGATGACATTGGTCAATGTGTGATAAACCAAAAAGTTAATTATAGTCATACACAAAGACATAACATACAGCACTTGTGGGAAGAAAGGGAAACTGGAGCGCCAAGATGGACATTGGGAAGCTGATAACCAGAACTGTATAAAGCTTGAAGTGAACCACAGCGCTATGAAAAAGCTCACAACAGAAAGAAGGAGAAGGAAAGGCTGAATTCATCTGCAACAGTTTCAGGAGATCAAAGGATAGCAATGCAAACACAGGAATAGCTATGCAATTAAATACAGGGAAGTGATGACTTAGTCACTCAGGCAACAGTTTTGCATCGTAAGACTGCTGAATCAGGCGAGGAGCTTTGGGTCAGCCCACCTAGTCTGTAGTGCTACAAGCTACTAAACCCAAAGTCCTCATATATCACAAATGGCAATAAAGGAAATACACACTTGCAGAAGAATTTGTTGACCAAACCACCAAGGACAAGTAACAGTTGTTCCCAGAGTCAGAAGCTATCACATGGGTTCAGAAGACCCCAACTCACATATCATGCATCACAAAAGAAGTTTAGTTTAAATAATTTCAGTAGTGTTTCAATAATACCTTGTATGGCAACCTGCTTTGCTCTCTATTTCATCCAGATTTCAATATAAAAGCAAGCATCTAGGATTCATTTTAAAGCCAGAAAGACATCTGGGCGAAGATGATGTGTGTTTAGACAACGCAAACTGTAACCGGGTTCAACCTAACCTGGTTATTGTATATAAATGTGTCACATGTTTTGTTTTCAGTTACAGTAAGACCATAAAAATAATAGTGGTTGGTACATTAATTTAAGAACAACTATTGCCAGCTTCATGTCGCTATGCAGGAAATTATGAAGACTCAGGTGTGACCAGTATAGCCTGAGCTTAGTCACTGTAATACCTCAGCCTTACTTTCATCCTTGGAACACTGCTGACAGTAATTTTAGGTTAAGGTGGAAGCAACACCGGCCTCACTCTGTCTCTATTCAACAGATGGTGTTTACATACCATATTATGAGAATATGCTCACAAAGCCATACCAATGCTGCCGCTCAGCATGCTTTTTCAGACATTGAGATTCCCTTTTCTTGTGCACATTTCTCCAAATGTCAGCATTCACATCGAGAAAATAGCAGTGTATTTGTATGTGCATCTAACGCTTCCCAGGGATGGGATGCTCAGACAAAATTTTATTTATTTTGATATGTCAAATTCCAACAACACCTTTACCTTGACAGATCTTTCCCTTCACAGAACTAAAACTAGTATTAAAAAACTTCCATTATATCTATCATCATTTTTAAAGCCATTGTGGAAATATTCTAGGTAAGAGGAAAACAAAACTAAGGAAAAGCTAGAACATAATACAAATAAAAAACTTTTAAGCAATTCTGACAAGAATCTAAACTGTTCTACTTAAAACATTTTCATCAACACCACGCATGCACAACTGCTTGGTTTAGATGAAAAATGCCATCATCATCATGAGAGCATGTACAGAAACAAACAAAAATCACTCTGTTCTGTACTATCTGATTATACGCTTTAGAATCACTGAGCACTAAGTATGCCAGAGATACATGAACATCTCGTTCTAATACAGATAATAGGAAATTGATGAGGCTTAATGTTTCAGCAGATATAAAACAACAAAAACCTCTAAGGGCAGATATTAGTGTTGTGGAGCAGCATTCTTATTTTTAGACTTTTTTGGTAGGTAAACATTTCTTTTCAATTACAGAATAGGAAAAAAATTTCATTTGCTACTACTGAGGGCTGGGAAAGGAGAAGCAGCTTTTGGGAGCCTAATTCACTGCAGCTCACCACTTCTGGTGTAGAAAGTAATAAAGTATCCCAATCCAGATCTTTACATGCACAAAAGGGCAGTCCTAAGTTTTATTATTTCTGAGGATTAATAGATTTATTTTATGAAGTAGGAAATGTATTTATATTAGAAAGGTGTTGACAGATGTTAATTTGGAGAATATTCTGTGATTGTGTAAGAAGAAAATTTGACAAAGACTGTTGTAATAACAAGGTTATCAATACTGTTGTCAGACTCTATTCCACGAGAACATCAGTTTATTTCTGGCAACTTCAGTGAGAACTGTAGGTCCAAGAACAGTTGCTTACAGTTTCCATTATGTTTGGAAATTTATGAACAGAAGCCATAGTGCAGCGTTCTGGCAGTACTCGGAAACTTGAGCTTGTCAGCATTAAAATTACTGTTTCTGAGACATACAGCTTTAGTACAGTACTGCAGGTGGTCACATACTGTGAATTTTGTGCTTATTTAGATTCAGAAAAATTTTACAGTCCCCTTTGTTATGAATGAGCACAAGAGGCCATCAAGTCCAATTGATAGTAATTTATTACAATGAATATAGGATAGAAAGCAAAGCAGCGCTGGTCGGCAGGGGAGGCACCGCTCCACCAACTGCCGCACCCGTCCCCCCCCCATCCGTCTCTTTTATCTTGTCCTTTCTTCCGTGTACGCGGCACTCAGTATTCTTCTCGGCGCAGGCGCGTTCTGTTGCCAGGTGGTTGCTTATCTGCCTCTTCCTCGTGATCTCCTTATGCCCTGGAGAAACCTCAAGCAGATACATGTTTGCAAAACAAGCCAACTGTCTGGCTTGCGGTTACAGTTTCTGAAAGTTTGCAGAATAAGGACAAGCTAGGTCCCCTTTATTCATGGTTCATTTTTAAAACGAACAAAAAGGTCATCCTCCTCTCACACCCTTCAATTTCAAAATTTTTCTTTGTCTTGGTTCTGCACAGACTGGTCATACCTGTCTTAAGTCAGTGAATTACAGCACAGTACAGTACATCTTATGTATAAAAATCTCAGTTACACACATTTGCTTGTATCTAGAAAGAGTTTCTAGCTCATAAAAGCAAAAGTTACTCTAAAAGTAATGTTTATTTTCAATATTATTTATACTCCCACCTACTGTATTCCTTTATTTCTTTTTTTCCAATTAACCTGTTAAACAGGAATCCTTTCCTCACAAAATTCTAAGATTCCCTCTCTGGGATGCCTCTTCCTGCAGACCATCATTGTAATGATATATAATAGTAACCTGTCTGGAGAGAAAGGTGTCTAATGATACATAGCAGCATGACAGGTTCTTACAGCCCTCTGACGACACATTACACCTATACATCACCAGACAAGCAGTCACCAAGATGCAGAGTTTGGGGGATACACATAACCACAGTGCAACCGTAAGGCAAACTGAAACAGAACTGCAAATCCAGTGCAGGTGCACAGGAGAACCTACAGACTGCCACAGAGACCCAAGACGTATTGCTTGCAGAAGGAATTAGATTAATTGCAGAGAATATAAAAGGAAGGTGGTAACTGACTGTTCTAAAGTTTTATTATTAGCAAGTATGCAAATTTCTGCAGTAGCATGGCAAAGATTAAAAGTGATAGATATTTCAGGAAGCAGAAAGAAATATGCAACACACTATTTAGGTATACATAAGCCTGTACATGATATAAACACACTTATTTAATTGTGCAAAGATTTATAAACATCCTTTCATCTGAAATGACATAGTCTTGCTATAAACTGAGATTTAACACCAGTTTGTTTTAATCAATAGGAAATATTCATACTAATATTCCTATTATCTGGCTTTAGCCATTATGCACTTCTGCATTTCTAATGCCTTAATTACTTTCAAATATCTAAGTCATTTTCAAAAAGGTCATCATTTTACTGAAATGAACATTACTTCAACATTTCTTGGGCATGAACACAACTTACACTGGGCTTTTTCATCAAAAGTTATTATTATATGTATGCTATATTGTTGGAACAACCTGACCTAGTGGAAGGTGTCACTACCCATGGCAAGGGCATCGTAACTAGATGATCTTTAAAGGTTGCTTCCAAGCCAAAATGCTCTGTGACTCTTACCAGCCTGTTTACATGTTTAACCACAAACCAGGCTATTTAACAAATGTATATGGTCACAAACACACTCTCAAGAAAACATCAAGAAATTATTCAATTTCCATTCACATTTTCTTTCCCCATGAAAACTTATTTGAAGCTGCTAATTTTTGAGCATCTTAACATCTCTTGAACGTCCCTGGACAAATTCTGCCAAAACAGCATCAACTACTACAAGTTTGAGTTCCTGCAAACACATAAAACCAAAATTATGCTAAATGGAGTTGAAGACAAACATTTTGCCGTGTAAACAGTTCTAAGGCCAAACTCTCTTATGTCCCCCAGAACTTGGATGAAGGAGAGGAAGCCTGGAGGAGGGAGTGCTCCCCACTAGTCAGCGTGGACTGGGTCAGAGATCAGCTACACAAATTGAACATTAACAAGTCCATGGGCCCTGATGAGATGCACCCAAGGGTGCTGAGAGAACTGGCTGATATTATTGCCCTCCCGCTATCTATTATCTTTGCCAAATCGTGGCAGACAGGGGAGGTGTCTGAGGACTGGAGGAGAGCCAGTGTCACTCCAGTCTTCAAAAAGGGCAAGAAAGAAGTTCCAGGGAACTATAGACCAGTCAGACTCACCTCCATCCCTGGAAAAATATTGGAGCGGCTCCTGCTAGAGGGCATCTTAAGGCACTTGGAAGAGAAGAAGGTTATCAGGAGTAGTCAGCACGGATTTAGCAAGGGGAAGTCCTGCTTGTCTAACCTGATAGCATTCTATAATGCAATAACTGAATGGTTAGATGCAGGGAAACCGGTGGATGTGGTCTACCTTGACCTTAGCAAGGCCTTTGACACTGTCTCCCATGAAATTTTAGTGAGCAAGCTGAGGAGGTGTGGGATGGAAGAGCAGACAGTGAGGTGGGTTAGGAACTGGTTGCAAGATAGAGTTCAGAGGGTGGTGATCAATGGTGCCAGGTCCAGCTGGAGAGCTGTGACTAGTGGTGTCCCCCAGGGATCGGTGCTGGGACCGGTCTTGTTCAACATCTTCATCAACGACATTGATGAGGGCACAGAGTGTCTGCTCAGCAAGTTTGCCGATGACACCAAGCTGGGAGGCTTGGCTGATACGGCTGAGGGCTGTGCTGCCATCCAGAGAGACCTGGACAGACTGGAGGGCTGGGCACAGAGAAACCAGATGAGGTTCAACAGGGACAAGTGCAGAGTCCTGCATCTGGGGAGGAATAACAAACTCCACCAGTACAGGCTGGGAGGTGATCTACTGGAAAGCAGTCCTGTGGAGAGGGACCTGGGGGTCCTGGTGGACAACAGGTTAACCATGGCACAGCAATGTGCCCTGGTGGCCAAGAAGGCCAATGGGATCCTGGGGTGTATTAGGAGGAGTGTGTCCAGCAGATCGAGGGAAGTTCTTCTCCCCCTCTACTCTGCCCTGGTGAGGCCTCATCTTGAGTACTGTGTTCAGTTTTGGGCCCCCCAGTTTAAGAGGGACAAGGATCTACTGGAGAGGGTCCAGCGGAGGGCTACGAGGATGATTAGGGGACAGGAGGGCATGGCTTATGAGGAGAGGCTGAGGGACTTGGGGCTTTTTAGTCTGGAGAAGAGAAGACTTAGGGGAGATTTGATCAATGTTTATAAGTATCTGAAGGCTGGCCAGGAGGGGGGGGACAGGCTCTTTTCACTTGCTCCCTGTGACAGGACAAGGAGCAATGGGTGTAAGTTGCAGCAGAGGAGGTTCCGCCTCAACACAAGGGGGAACTTCTTTACTGTGAGGGTCACAGAGCACTGGAACAGACTCCCCAGGGAGGTCGTGAAGTCTCCTTCTCTGGGGACTTTCAAGGCCGCCTGGATGCGTTCCTCTGTGATCTGTGTTAGATAGTTTTGTCCTGCTCTGACAGGGGGGTTGTTCTCGATGATCTCTTGGGTCCCTTCCAAACCCTAACATCCTATGATCCTAAACAGTTCCTTTACCTTTCTCCTGCATTTTGCTTGGTTAATATAAATGCAATGAAGATGTAATTTTTAAAAAATATTTCTTTCTCCAAATATATTTTTAACTCATTATTGAACTTTTCTGGCAAGATCTCTATGCTCTTACTAATGCTTTAACAGCTCACATGGACAGTAACATCAACATCTAACATACAATATAGTTATTAAATATCTTTATTTCTACCAGAAGAAATAATAAAACTGCTTTTTTATTTTTTAATCCTTGTTGGGGCCAGAATCAGGGGAGGAAATAAAAAAATTTGCAATGCAGTTCAAACTGATCCAATTCTGTGATTGTCAGAGTAAAATTTTTGCCAAGGCACTCTTACTACTAACGATAATGATCCTTTAATGTGATTCTTTTATACCCTAGTTGCATAATGAAATTGTGTTGATATTACTTCACTTAAACAGATCTGATTTCAGAAGAAAACTTTAAGGACATAAAAGTGGTCTCTTTTTCAAAGAAAATCATCATTCACCATTCCCTCTGAAGTTAACAACCTGCGGGTAACTTAGTTATATATTTAGATACCTTTCTTCAATAACAAGCAACAATTTTAGCTTTATCCTGTCGATACTTCCCACTGTTTTCATAAGCTTGCACTAGATAAATCATTATGATGGAAGTCCGAGATATAGTATCAAATTAAAAAGTAATTATCAGTGAAGATCAACATCCAGCCACAGAATATTTCCTTTTGTGCTCATTTCTTGAAAGCATTTGGTACAGCGCAAGTACAGCTTATTGTCTTTTACGTGGGAGATTTTTTTCCTCTTAATTAATTTGTCCTTTGTGTCTCTTTACTGTTCTTCTACTTCAAGGATACCACTACTTCCAAGATGTTCACTTCTTACTTCTGTAACTTAAACAGTACCCAAAGTTATCTCAATACCTGTGTTTTTCTAAAACAAGTGAAAATGCACTATTTAGAAGGTTGTTTTAGCCATTTCGTCTTGTAACTTTATTTGATTTGAACTTCTTTCATCATTCAGATCTATCTGCTGAAGACAACTATTTTAAAAATCAGTTTTAATGCCTACTGGTTGGGCAGTTTCCATGTGGTTTGCCCATGACACACTGATTTCATCAGTGTGCTCCCCTGAGGTGTACATGACCAGAACTAACCCACATTGACAGAGCTGCACATCATGTTATAAAAAAAATAGATCTCAAAATTTTCACGTTTTTGAGGTTAGAATAAGTTTCACTGATTGAAGATAAAAAACTGTCACTCATTTTCCCTCCTGATGCTAAGTTCTTAATAAAAACAGAATATATCTATGTGTCAATAACATTCCTGTTCTCTCTCCTCCACACAGTGATAATTTATTCCTGTATAGCAATCACTTCCAGTTTCTTAAGAGTAATCTGAGACACAGTTTTTGAAGTCCAATAGGAAAAACATATACAAAGTAAATTTCCTTTCCAAAGTTACCTTACTTAGTATCCCTACCTGAACAATGATGTATTCTAATGAATGGAAACTGAAATATACCATACAAATAATGTATAAATCCAGAAACAGGTCTCGTCCATTCCACAAGCTATGTCTTTTTCACTGATTATTTTCTTTCCACATAAACTCTTCCCAACCTTATGTTCTGATCTTAATGCACCATAATAGGGCATCAGACTCACACGTGGGAAACTAGTCATTGCCAGAAGAGATACAGCTCTGCTACTCCTAATATTGGGGAAAATCAAAGCTTGCCTTTGGACAAGTAGTGTGCATACAATCATAACCTAATCTCTTTATCAACTGGGCTGACAATTCTTCTGACAGTAGCAAGAAGGAAAACTCAGGGCTTTTTCAACATAAGTGATACACTTTTTTACAACATTGTTGTAAAATATTTAATACTTTTAAAAAAAGAAAGATGTGTACATAAAATTCTAGGAGAGTATTTCTTTCAGAAAACAGCGAGGCATCATTTTCAGAAGGTAATAATAAATGAAAGAGAAAAAGCCTTCAAAATCCTGAAAATAAATTTGACAGTCCCCCGAAGATGCTCTGTTAAATGTAGGGTACTTCAATTATACCTTGTAGTCCATAAGTAGTTCTCTTTCAAAGACAATTCAATCCCAGAATAGGCAGATAGCTATATTAACACAGACACATCTACCTTACCTGAACTAAGACATGGGGTACAGGACCTTCAGCTTATAGCTACAGTAATTCTGCCACATGGCTTTTGAATGCGACTTGGATTCCATCCAGCTGGGTTGCAGCAAAGACAACTGCATCTCTGCAGACAAATCCAAAGGACTAGAAGAAAAAAAAAAATAAACCACGCTGTTAAGGCCATCCAGCACTTTGATCTGAAATGCTGTAATTCTGATCAGAAGAAAAAAAATGTTTAAAGTTGCAGACAGAATATAACAGAGATATAATTTTAATTGAATTACTTAAAATATTGATGTAAGATTACAGACTGCTGTATGTGGATATACAAATAATAAAATATACTGCAATGTGTTCCATGACAGAATACAACCAAAAGTTTATAGAGACTAAACCAGATGAGACTGAAGAACTGAACTTCACAGAAGAAATTCAATGAAAAGAAAAAATCAGTATGTATAAAGAAGCAGAAGCATCAGAACAGCCTTTGAGCCAACACTAGCTAAAGGAATAGAGCAAATAACAAGGGGTAGGCAAAGGCGAAAAGGATAAACCAAACTCTTAAAAGTTATTTTTGTGCAAAAGACCTGGATTAAACACAGAGGTTGAAGGACTCAAACGCACAAATGTATTTACAAAGCCTTTTTACAGGAGTTCTATGCACCATCTAGAAATACTTTAGAAGATGCCAAAATCAGACTACAACAGTTATAAATCTCCTTGTATAAAATTTTATCTTCCCAACAGAACGCATCACAGACTTTTTTGTTCCTCATTTTCTACATGAGGAAAGGAGCAGTGCTGACTTTATCTGACACATTATGAACTAAGCAAGGGAAAAGAGAAAATTAACAAATAAACATAAAATGATAAAAACAAGGTCATAGCATTTAGGAGAAAATATCATTATTTGATTGATCTGGAATTTCAGCAGACTAAGAAGAATATAAGGCTTTCTAGAATTGTGGTGGGTTCAGGACCACAATTTAATATCAAAGAAAGAAAAGCAAAGCAGTGAGGTCTCAATGGCATCTCGGATAAAATTCACCAGACAATTGATGGCTTAGGGAAACTCCAGAAAGATTTATTAACAGTAAATATACACAGAAAAGGTTATGCAAGACGGTGCATACAAACTGGAAACTCTGTCATTAATGCCCTCACAGAACCTGAGAAAATAGAATGGTAAGCCACTCCAGCTTGGGCCTTGGATCATCTTCTAATTTAGAGACCTGGGAAGGAAAGCATGTCAGTCCGGGATGGCCTGAGTTTCTCAGCGCCCACAATCTGCATCCCTCGGTGCAGCAGACATGCATCCTCAATGCTTTCGGGATGGCCTGAGTCTCTCAGTGCCCACACCTGCATCCCTCGGTGCGGCCGCATGCATTTCAGCATGGCTTCTCCAGCTCAACGCATAGGGATGGCCTGACTGATCAGCGC
>VXBP01007613.1:53277-90907 GCA_013400115.1 Rhinopomastus cyanomelas
GCGGTCCTCACCCCCCTCGGAGCCGCGGTCCTCAACCCCCCCACCGCCCGTTCCCGGGGCGGTGTGTGGGGGCGCTCCCTTCAGGGCCACAGCCCGTGAAAAGAGGCGCGAAAAGCCCCAAACAAAGACCCTGCTCCGGTTTTTTATAGGCTCCCCCAGCCCACCCTTCGGGGCAGGTCCCAAGACAGACCCTTCCGGGGGACCCTTCCGGGGGACCCTTCCGGGGGACGAGGTCCTGTGACCTGTGCAACCAGAGTAGGTCCCCCAGAACACAACAAAACTTTTCTTCCTCATGAAAGCATTTCTAGGGGTTCTAGCAGTGCTCGAACTGCAACAAGAATGTTTTGAAAAGAAGCATCATTTCTGATTACTTCAACTTTCTTTTTATGAATCCATTTGCACTACAGAAACTTCAAGGGAATTTTAAACCATTTAAAAATCTTGAAGAACTTTGCCAACAGCTCCAGTTGTCAAATGTTCTTTCAGATTTGTCCAGAAATGAGTTTTTCCACTTTTCCCCCTCTTTACAGGCTTTTAGCAGTTTCAGAAAGGATTTCCAGACACGATCAGCTCAAAGTAATTAGCTGTTTACTGCCCTTTCCAGAGGATTTGACCATAGATGAATTGAACTTTTTCTAATTAACATATTGATTTTTTCTTCTGATTAATAACTGGTTTATGACTGCTGTGAAGCAGATAAATAATTTGGACCAGTAATAAAATAACAGGAACCCTGAGTGATTTTTTTCTATTGAGCAACTACTTTGTACCACTGCCATGTGCTGAAGATATTTTTCTCTGTTGGTTCTGGATTAGAATTAATAACACAAAAAGAATTTCTGTCAGGCAAAGCAATAAAAGCAAAGCAGCACTCAGATTTTGTATGTAAATATTGCAATTCAGCTGACTTAAAGTTTGCAATAAAACATTAGCAAAGACTTGATATATTTCTGCAATTGAGTATAAAGAAGAATCCACTGTATTATGTACACTACATCGCTACTGCCATTATTGTTGCAGAAGTAGAGCTATTGCTTATTGCTTCCTATGCACATCATAAGTCCTATGTCTAAGGAAAGACTGTTCTTTATCAGCCAAGTATTGATGAATAAAATCTTTTGTCTTGTAAAAGTACAAAGAGCAGTTTAGGAAATCCATACAACATATTTAAAAGCCATTTCATGCACACATACAAAGCCATCACATAAACAGATTTGGTTTAGAACCAATTAAAAGAAAGGATATTTTGTTAAAATAAATTTTGTTTACAGAAGTTCTTTAAAGCAAAGTATTTAAGCGTTTTGATAAAGAAAAATTATTAACTGCATTCTTCCCAAACAATTGCTCAGCTGACTGGTTTCCTGACTACAAATCTGATCTTAGCTGATTTATTAACTATAGTTTGATAAAACCTGCTGCAAAATGACTTCAAACCAGTATTTCAGTCATGAAAGACTCTGCTTTATAGACCAACGTGATTCTCATACTGCTGCACAAACCAGGCAGAATCAGAAACGAAACCTGGTTGTAATGTCATTTGCTTAATTTGTTTCTCCACTGCTACCCATCTAGCCCTCAAGTTGTCTGCAATGTTATCTATGAATCATGGTCTGCGACAGTACAGCTGCCCCCCAAAATACAGTGGGAAGTTGAAAACTTAGAAATCACAAGATGGAAATACATATTTAGTTTCCCAAAAAGTTGATCAATTTCTATGTGGAGAAGCATTTCTTTTGCAAAACAGAGAAACATACGTTTAGTCTCACATCTCCTCCTATTGCCTTTGGAAAAAACAAAAAGGAAAAGGGAGCTGACTGCTCACAGCCCACCAGTGTTAAATTAAAAATACACTCTGCAATTCCAAAAAAGATGTTAATGGGCTACTGGGTTATCTTTGATTTATACCACTGTGACCACATTCGAGCCCTAACAAGTCATTTCCACCTACAAACACCACCAAGCATGTATCCCCACAGGGGACAAAGCTTTTGAGTTAAAACGCCTGACCTCTAAAGCTGACAAACAGTATTTATACTGCACATTGTTATCCTGCAAGAAAAATAACATTAGTCTCTTTGCTCTTTTTCTACCACACCTTTAAATAAAATTAAAACATAACAAAACACCTGCTTTGTCAAGCAAGGTGCCTTTCGCAGATTATCCTCCAGTTTAACCAGTATCGAGGCTAGCAATTACTTCCAGCACAGGTGCTATTACCCAAGAAATAAACATCCACAGCAGGTACACCTCCTATAAGCCCTTCCCTTCACTGGGATGAAACCAATCAAGAGCAGCTTTGGAAACTCCCAAAGCTCCACATCAGTCATGGCAGAAAGCAGGAAGTGACAGAAACCAGTATTAAGTCACAAGAAGCAAGATGGTTTAAGTTTGGATGGGGCCTAGGGCCTGCGTACCAGCTCTGTGTGCACTAGGTGGAATGGGGCACACTGGAACAGAAAAGTCCAGTACTCCTAACTGGACTAACTAACACAAACTTTAATGTTCCCAACCAGCCCGCCTTTCAAAACAAATACCCCTCAGGCTCACCTGTACCTACAAAGGCCTTCTGTCACCGTGCGTCTCTGGAGATGCCCTTCTTTTCTACCTATTTTAAGGCACTACAGCACAAGAGGGACAACATCTAAAAAATCCTCAAACTCCTCCCCTCCAACTCTGCAAACAGGATAAATTTCTCCTCAGAGAGCTGAAGACACTGTCAAAGACTTGTGCCAGAACCGCTGTGGCCGTGCCTGTGGCCATGGCTTCTGTGAGGAGCAGCTGGGCCTGCCCAGCGCTGGTTCCAGCCAGTTCCACCACCAGTGTGATGGCCCCCTCAGAGCAGCTGGTGATGCATCTGGGAAAATGCACTCAAGGGAGTACAAAATGCTGCCTGGCAGCAAGGAGTACGAGAAAAAGTGTGAGGAACAGCCCTAGAAACAGCAAGGAGAAGGAAGAGAGGAGGTGACAGGACTGTGCAGACATGACAATCTGTGCTGGAAGGCTCTGTGGTGCCAGCAGCACCTTACCCTCAGCTCCCTCACCCTCTAAAGGCAGGAGAGGCAGAGGAAAACAAGCCCTCCCAGTGCTTCAGCACTTACATTATTCTCAAAAATGCCTCTTTATTTTTTTCTTTAAGACCAGCCAAAAATTTCACAAAGCAGAATGAAAATGAATGAATTTCGCATTTAGATCAAATAAAAATTCAGAGCTTCAAGTATTCAGAGAGAAACATGACGGTTTGAGGATGACTCACTCAGATATCATGCACATGTTTGCTTTAAGTCTGACGTACTATTCTTATTCTGGACTAGAATTCAACCTGAATATTTCACAGGAAAATCTGGTCTTAGATCGCAGTCTGATCACCTAGGTACTGGTAGGTTTCCATTCCCTGTGTCTCACAAATGGGAGACAACACATGCTTAAAAATGGGAAAAAGGACGTTCTGAAACCTGAGAAAGTCTTTGGCTTACACTCAAGTTTTGACAGAAGGTTTCAGGTACATTTAAATTTGTTGGAATGGTTTGTTTGATGAGAATATGCCTCTGTCAAAGGGAAAAGAAAAGTCACAGAAGAAAACAGTTTCTCTCATCCTCTTGAGCTTTTCTCTTCATCCTCCCTTCAGCCAAAGGCAAGGTCACATTTGCTGTAGGGCTGGGATTCTCCATGAACTCTAATCAATTCCATATAACAGCAAATGTCTGTCAGAAATTAGTTTAAATACGTTCTTAACGGCCAAGCTCATGTCTTCTGTATGACTGTGGCAAAGCTGATCTTTCCTTACCTACCAGGGCCTGTTCCTTACTGTTGTCCCACCCCTTAGATATCCACAGGCCCTGCTCAAGTAAAATCCATGTTTCTCTCTTTATCTCAGAAAAGTAATACTTTACCAGAATCAAGTCCCTGAAATTAGAAGTTACAAAACTCACCCCTATGAGCATGTATCTCTTTAAACTTAAGTGGTCTGTGGCACATCAAAAGAACAGGAGCATATTGTTCATAAAAACAGTATTTATTCATATCTAAGTAAAAGTCACTGAAATCTAATAGACTGCAAAATTAAAAGACACTAGCTTTATGCGTGCAGGTCTTTGATGAGCACTCAAGTAAAATAATCTCAGGAGGAATTAAAAATTGAGGTAGATACACAAATTCATTAATTTCATAAAAAAGAGAAATAACCATTTATACAATTTCTAACTGCTGGGGAATCTCTCATGCATACATACATACAGGAGAATATTTTAAGATTTCAACTTATATTTTTCTCTGTTAATTAGCTTAGGAGCTACATAAATTGACATTAATATTTTTCAACTATTTAAAATCTTCTAAAACTCACATCTTTATGAACAAGAAACATGAAAAAGAATCAAGCATATGTCTAATAAAAGCTATGCCTACAGCTATGTTGAGTAGTCAAATCAAAATACAAATTTCTACAAGTATACTCATTTTCCATATACGAGTCCACACAGGGACTGTTAAATGTATTAGAGCTTCAGCCTGCAAAGCACTTTAACTGCACTGAGAAACACATATGTACTAGTTTTCTAGTTGAAGGAGCTTCACTGAAATCATTACATGTATCTCCCCTGACAGCTGTAGTGCAGCGCAGAGATATCAAAACTACCACAAATGAGTTAATTTGGTAACTGGAAAACAAACCAGCAGTGACAGCGCAGAGCTTAACACACATTTTCAGAGACACTGCAGTCATTCAAAATGGGACCTGCAGACTGAAGGCACCAGCTGTCTTTAAGTTCCAGGTAGAACTCAAATGAACACGTAACCTTTCTAGATTATTAGCAACATGCACAAATGACTCACAGTGACTGAATGATTAATTTGAACTAAAGGTCTCAGAGCTTCTGACCATGTCCAGTCACCTCGAGTATTGCATCCAGCTCTGGAGCCCTCAATACATGAAAGACATGGACCCGTTGGAGTAGTTCCAGAGGAGGCCACAAAAATCATCGGGGGTGGAACACCTCTGCTATGATGACAGGCTGAGACAGGTGAGGTTGTTCAGCCTGGAGAAGAAAAGGCTCTGGGGGGACCTGATAGCAACCTTTCATTACCTAAAGGGGCCTTTTTTGTAGGCTGGAGAGAGAAGGTTTACGAATGCTTGTAGTGAGGGATAGGATTGGAGAAGGGCAGATTTAAACTGGATGTTAAGAACTTCAGCAGAAGGGTTGTTGAACACTGGAACAGGTTGCCCCAGGAGTAGTTGAGGCCTCACCCCTGGAGATGATTCAAGGTGAGGCTGGACAAGGCTCTGGGCAACCTAATCTAGTTGAGGATGTCCCTGCTCACTGCAGATGGGTTGGACCAGGTGACTTTTTGAGGTCCTTTCCAATGCAGGTGGATTCTACGAATATATCTGAAGCATGGACAAAATCATTATTGACTTTGGAAAGCCGTGCAGTAACATTAATAATGCCAAGAAACACGATGAGATTTCTGAGTAAATCACTAAGAAAGTTGCATCTCCTACCTGGAAGCACTGGGAGGGCTACCCCATGAAGATGGGAATCTAAGGGCTGAGAGGCTGGCAGGAGCATAGAACAACCCTCTACCCCCCAGTGAGCCCAGACCAGCTCATGCATGAAGGCAGGAGATGCTCCTCCACAGAAAAAATGATGCCGTTTAATCCTAATTCTCTATGGGTCTGTGTCAATAGAGAAGGTAAACTGCGCTCCCTGCACCACAGATTACAATTTCCCGTGAGTGGATTTTTTTTTTGGCTCAATACAAGCACTTATCTTTGTTAATTATTATTTTAGCATAGATAACTTTATCTGTTACTTGACTAGTAAAACTCTAAGGACCTGGACCATCTGGAGACCAAAGTTAAAATTGTATTCCAGAGTTAAAATGCTCCGGGAGTTTGTTCCAGATGGGTTGCATAAAATCAAACTGCTGTACGAAACATTGCCAGAAAACAGGTCACTTGACACATACAACCTTGGAGATAAATGTTTATATGAATTATCATTTTTTTATATTGCATTTTAATTGCACTAAGAGCTGCATGTGTGAAGAGGAACAATGGGCTTAGTCTTCTGCTGTCAGAATGCCAAAAGGAGAAAGGAGTTAGCAAGAAGAGGTCAAATTTGCTGTGATATTTTTGATATATATTTTTGACTTCTCATCTTTCCTTATTACATATTGCTTTAAAGCATTTGTGAATTTATATGTACGGAAACAGGCCTGAACAAATTGAAGTAGAAATTGGAGTAGTAGCAAAACTTATCCTGTGATTTCTCCTGTAGTTGTAGTTCTGTGTTCTAGAAAATACAAATGAGGTCCTATTTCATAATCTTAATTTAATCTCTTTAAAGACACATTTTTCATGGAAGAAATACTCTGAAAAAGAACCCAGTTTACCATTCCAGCATATGCAAGGGAAGTGCATAACGCACTGGGCTGAAGGCCACAGTGTTTTTCTGAACATGAAGAGCAGAGTTTTGTCCCACATTTAGCCCCTGAGGAGTTGACCTGATAGTCAAATACGATGCCGAACATCTGCAGCCTCTGTGGGAGACTGGTGGTGGTTTATGTTGATGAAGCTGGTATAAGATGATCTCAGGAATAGTCTGGGGAGATTTCTTAAAAGACCCATAATTTAAGATCGTTTATATTTACAATTTCCCCAGTAATAATTTGCTTTATGAAAAAAAAAATGAACAGAAATTATCGAAGTCAGGAAACGCAGCTCTTAATGTCTGTCATTGTGGGACACATTCCAGTTGCTTCCTGAGGTTCAAATAGTCATAAACATTTAATTAAAAAACTAGCAAAAAAGAATTATTCCCTTTGTTTAGTCATTACATCTGTCAGTAGGAAGGTAGATCATAAATTTCCAAATTACTAGGTAACTTATGTGTCTTCTAGCTCGACTAACGATTAAAGACATTGAATACCATATGATAAAAAGGATGGCTTATTAGAAGCTTGGGTTTGTGATGTTAACATGTAAAATATGTACAACAAAGCCTTCATGGTTACTGATGCCCTCATTAAGAGACTGAAATAAGTAGCATATAATCTCTGGGGAGGCTTTGCCTTGATTATAATAGTATTAGGCCATGCACACAGAGCTTGGTATAAAAGGTAAATATCTACTTAACTGATAGAAAATAAAGCTGGGTAAATAAAAAAAAAAAACAACCCACAGAATGGTTTGGGCTGGAAGGGACCTCAGAGATGATGTATTTTCAACTCCCTGCCGTAGGCACAGACCCAGAGGAAAAGAGAATCCAGTTACCTAAGTGCAGCCCTACAATTACAATAATAGAGTTCTTCACTCTGCCTGCAGTTGAAGACTTGAATTACAACCTTAATTTACACATTTTGGATGCAGTGTTTAATAGAGCCCTGCTATTAACACACTAACAGCATTGGGAGGAATGACAGGAACTGAGCTCCAGCACCAACAGAGAATATATTTGCCTGTCACAGCTCAGGAAAAGTCAGTTTCAGGCTGTTTGTTCCCCTCCACAGTGTGGAATAAGGCAGCGTGGGCTAGCCTGCAGTCCAGAAACCCTGGCAGGACCAGACATGGCTCATAACAGCCCAACCAATTTGCATTTGGGGATTTGGATTCACTCTCCAGGAATCTGGCAATCCCTTGGGAAAGCCTTCTAGGGGTCCAGCCCATAGGAAAAGAAAAGTAGCAGGGACTCACTTGTGGGTCATTCTATCAGTTAAGCCTCTTCAGGAAAAGATGACAAGCAAGCTCTGATACATGAGGCTTCACACACCCACGCTGCATGCTGAGTTCAGAGGGCATGTGCCATTACATAACCAGCCAGGGAGTCGCCTGCAAAAAGCATCTTCCTTCCTTATTGCTCAGGCAAGGAGCATCTTGGTGCAGACCTGATGCTGCTGAGGGCCAAGACCACCAGAGTAAAAAGCAATTTTCCTTCTGCAGAACTGCAAGCTGCAGGCCCTTCCCAGCACCACACTGCTCCACGGCACAGCATCCTTCAAGGGCCTGACACGACAGGGGCTAGTAGCCTGCTGTGCTGAAGGGGGCACTGACTGTACTACCTTAACCTTAGCAAGGCCTTTGACACTGTCTCCCATGAAATTTTAGTGAGCAAGTTGAGGAGGTGTGGGATGGAAGAGCAGACAGTGAAGTGGGTTAGGAACTGGTTGCAAGACAGAGTTCAGAGGGTGGTGATCAATGGTGCCAGGTCCAGCTGGAGAGCTGTGACTAGTGGTGTCCCCCAGGGATCGGCGCTGTGACCGGTCTTGTTCAACATCTTCATCAACGACATTGATGAGGGCACAGAGTGTCTGCTCAGCAAGTTTGCTGATGACACCAAGCTGGGATGCTTGGCTGATACGGCTGAGGGCTGTGCTGCCATCCAGAGAGACCTGGACAGACTGGAGGGCTGGGCACAGAGNTTTCACTTGCTCCCTGTGATAGGACAAGGAGCAATGGGTGTAAGTTGCAGCAGAGGAGGTTCCGCCTCAACACAAGGGGGAACTTCTTTACTGTGAGGGTCACAGAGCACTGGAACAGACTCCCCAGGGAGGTCGTGAAGTCTCCTTCTCTGGGGACTTTCAAGGCCGCCTGGATGCGTTCCTCTGTGATCTGTGTTAGATAGTTTTGTCCTGCTCCGACAGGAGGGTTGGACTCGATGATCTCTTGGGTCCCTTCCAACCCCTAACATCCTGTGATCCTATCCTATGATCCTATGACTTGGTCCAGGTGATCCTGCTGTGGCAGAGGGATTGGACTAGATGATCTTTTGAGGTCCCTTGCAATCCCTAATGATTCTATGACCTCAGCACCTCAGAGCAGGACCCTGGCCTGGCATCATTCCCCCGCAGGGCATACAGACGCACCTTCCACACTGCATACACACCTTAACCCTAAAGCCCAGGGTCACAGCTGGTCCTCAGAGCTGCTCTGTCCCTCTGCGGCCAGTATGGAGCCCAAGTGAGGGGTCAAGACCCCACAACTACCACTTCTCCCCCGGTGGGCCCTGCGCAGGAGCTGCGGCACAGCCCCTTCCCCACCACTAGCCCCAGGGAGCCGCTCCCAGGGGCCTGTGCAGGTCAGAGCCCAGCGGAGACCTTCACAAGGGGAAACCCAGGGGCATCGGAGCCAGCGGTGACCGTGTCCGGAGTGGCATAGCCAAAGCACCTACACCAAACCACGAAGACACTGCAGGCCACGACAGTCTGTGAGTATCCTGCAGTACTGGTACCGCCTCACCCTGTCCAGGTCCGCACAGACCCGATCAGGGTACAGCTCACTAATTATTAATTATTCTGAAATTTAATAGGAATTCTAAATCTGATTTTCTTCAGCCATTGAAGATGACTGCTCCCCATATTTCAGATTATTTCTGAAGTTTGGTTATTGTACCTTTCCTTTCAGTACATCAAACCTTTTTCCTTTCAGTACATCAAAACATTTTCTAAGATACTGACACAGTTATACACACAGGCAGTGTTTAATACACAGTAAGTGAAGGTCTGGCTGTGCTGTCCCGAAAAACTTAAACAGTTACATTCTTGAGGTTACAGATTTTTCCTGTGGTTAACTCACCCAGAAGAACATCTCAGTCAGTGGTACCTGTTAAAGTGTCTCATCTCGCAGTCTTTCTGTTGACCTCACTGGAAGCAAGGTTAGAGCCTAGTACATCGAGCGAGTAGTTTCAAGCTAGTATTAACTGGTTATCACAATGTCAGAAAACATAACAGCTTTACAAAACCTTAAAATCTGTGCTTGAAAGTGGAGAAAATGGGAAAGTTCAACCAACTTTTTATTTAGAGCTTTCATAGAAAAGGGGAGGCATCTACCATATCTGTAACTGTGATTTTTGTTGTATCTTTGGGATTTTTTTTATTTTCCTTTTTTGGATTCACAAGACATGAAACAGTAAATATTGTGTAAATGTGATTGTACCAACGCTTTTCAGAAAGAAGGACATACCTACTTAAATTTTCATACATTTAGCCCACTTCAATTTACAGCCAACGATTAAGTGTATCTATGCTAAAAGCATTCAGAAAACCTGTTAGTTCAGCACTAGTTCAATTTAAATTGAACTTGCGAGAGGTGCGAAGTACAGGCTCCTCAATTCTCAAGTCTGCATTCTGAACAAAGTAGAAAAGTCACAGTTCCTCCACAGCCTTCTCTTGTCAAACATCCTAATTGTCAAAGTGGAGTAAATGTAAACGTAAAATGACTAATTATGCACTCGCCATAATGCAACTGTACAACTGACAATATCTTCATTGGTGCTGGGTTGCTACACTGACAGCATCTGCTTCCAACCAGAAATTGTGCCATATGTCAAGGGAAGATAATGACTTACGCGTTTCAGTATAACTCTTCTTTTCTGTCTTCACAAGCTATAATCCACATGAAGGAGTTAGAGAAATAAGACTCCTCTTCAAGACTTCATTATAAATAACTCCTTTCTAACATATCTTCTGCTGAAGCACACAAATCCCCTGACTTCTGAGCAGCTCAGTGAAGAGGGTGAGCTGTACATGACTTTCAGAAGCAATTTCTATGATTGCTAGCCTGTATCATAATCATAGACCTGAGACACTGGGGTCTGAAACAATTTCCCATCCATTACCTCGGCATTGCAACTATCCTACATCACAGGGTGTCATAGTAATATACAGGATTGCATGGGGTGAGGATGAGAATATGCTTAATCAACCTATTTTCATTTCCTGCACAAAACATTTAGTTTCAAATAATCAAGATGGATAGAGCTAAAAGGCTGGTTTGCTAAAATTGTCTAAGGAGGTAAATAATTTCTAAATCCACTCTTGTCTACCCGTAGCCCTTTTCTGTCACACTTTTTCAGACAAAGCTTTTTCCTTTCACCACTGGAGTAAACAACATCACTTTCTAGTTCTACTTCAACATATTTATCCTCTTAGTAGATGCTATTTTCATAGGAACATTTGTCTCACAACTTTGTTTATGTAAAAATAGTATTTTATTCTCATTACATTTGCTTTTTTTCCTTCTTAAAATTGATGAATTCATTAAAAAAGCCTTTGGCATAAACCAAAAGAGAGATAATGTAAAACAATTAGTAAAACAACATAGTAAGTTACAAAAGCAGAAAACAAGCAAACCCCCAACATACTAGTAAAGGCCATGAACAATATTAAGATCAGTATTTGCCACTGTTGCAAAAAATACTCAGGCCAAAACCATACAGACAGCTCAAAATATCTGGAGAGTCTCATGAAAGTCAGAGTCTATAAACCCATTAAAACAGTTGATTTTGAAGCATATTTTATGTGTGAATTAAGACAAAAATAGTCTAATTTTAGACTTTATCATCCAGAGATTAATAAGTTTTTCTCCTGCAGTAGAACATCTGGTACTTGTATACTTGGCTATACCTATTGGTGAGGAGACAACAGATGTTTCCTTTTGTGCAGTTCCACAGTTTGTATTTGAAGTGCCGCTGGTACACTGATATCTCTGACAGTTGCATCACTGTGCTGAGTGAGATGATGGGTAGTTTGGACTAAATGAAGTAGTTTGTGATCTGAAAAATCAGTATCCTTCTCTCAAATCTCAGTGGACCATCTACTCCAAGGTGAATATTCTGGCAGTAAAACCAAGGAACAGCCAGCCAGTCCGATAACATTCAAATAACTGATGGTGATATGTTCTTACATGTATAAGGAAGTATTACTGCAGTTGACAGACCAGAAACATTGATTAATCAGCAGTTTTCTCTTAAAGCTGCAAGCTTCATCTCTGAATGAGTTTTCTACTGGCTGAAGGAATAAGAACTCCTATGATGTCTTTCTTCAAGGCAGACTCATCTTTTCTGCTCCCCTCATCACCACCAGTCCCGCTGACTTAGCTGAATCAAACTCTCCCCAATGTTCTTTGAGATTTCTGCCACTAGCAAAGGTCTGTGGAGAGAATATCAAGAGTTACTTGGACAAACTCCCTGAATACCTAAGGGCTGGTGCCAGGCCAGAAACATTATAGCGACATTCTCCCATCAAGGAATAAGAAAACAGCCTAAGACTAAAATTAGGAGAACTCAATTGTCTTTCCTAGTATGTGTAGGACAAGCATAAACTGAGCACTGTCAGAGAGAAATGAAAGCTAAGAAATGCAGAGAATAATTTCTGTTACTGTCTTCTGAATGTGAACTATAGAGTATGTGTGTGTTTGATCACTTTTGTTCTCTAGCACCATAACAGCATGAGCACTCTCTATGAGCTTTTAAATATTCCATTGAGTAGTTTGGTCTAAATCTAAATGTAAATCTATGGCTTGGACCCCTGCCACTTAAAGCTGTGTGTACTCAGATCAAATTGTGACCCCCAGAAATGAGAGTATTTATGTTGGGGGAAAAAAAAACCTGAATACAATATTCATAAGGCTATTGTTAAAAATTAGAAAAAATATTATATCAATATGATTATGCTGTATAAAACAGATAAAATCTACACAATTTATGTTTCTTTAAAGAAACACAAAATAGTTTTGTTTCTGAAGTACACATAAAAAGAATTTCAATAAGATTGTATTTTCCTAGTTCATTGTTAAGGGATACAAGGAAAGCTTTTCCTTGGTTGTAATATCTTTTTTATAAAAGCATTATTTCAGATGAAGTAAACTTGGCTCATTTAAAGTCCCAACAAGGGACAGATATATTTTGAAAAAAATTTAAAATGTTTCTGCTTACCTAGAGGAATTATATCCCAGTTTTTTTGATCCCAATGTGGCTTTATTTTCTGGACAACTAAGTTATTCTCTCATCCTCTGACCTTATTATATTGTTTTTCCTTTCTCTTCACTACACTGTTCAATGAGAAATCTCTTAAATTTGATACAATTCTAGCACACATGCAGCATCTGCAACTTAGGAAACTTCACAAGACACAGAAATAACAATTTATTTTCTGCTGTACTTTAGTTCTTATAAAGTCTCCTCCTTATATGCTCATTAGGATATCTTCTCCGAATGCGATGATTTAGGCTAATGCTAAATCAACACCATTCATAAACAAAGAGGAATTAAAATATTAAACATGAACAATATATTCGCCAAAGCTACCACATGCCTGAAGTTGGTTTTGAAGTCTTCCAATTTAGGTGTCTGGTTTTGCTGGCAGATGTATCTGTAGTGCTCTTATAAGCCAACAAAATCTCAAATATTTTAGGGCTAAATTACACACTCTGAAGTTGAGGTTACTTTCTGAAGTTAAGGTTACTTATAGTAGTCTATAGATAATTGCAACTGCTGCGGCTAGAACTCCACATTCATTACACTTTATTTCAGATCTTCATAAAACATGTTAAATTACTCAAAGTATGATGGGCTTTGTTTTTCTGCTTTTACCTTCTGCATGTAATGGCTTTGTGCAGTATATGTGCATGTATAATGTGTACAATGCATACACATGTGCATGGAAACAGATTAAATATGACATCAGTACGTGGGAGGTGTCTCTGGAATCTTCCTGATTCCTGATCCCATGTTTAATATCAATATTTATGTTCTGTTATTGCAGGCATTCTGACTACAGCTAAACCTCCATATCAATGTTTTAATGGAGAAGTCCCATGGCTACCACAAAATCCTGTCCCTAAGCTCTGGATTGTTACAACTTTTAAACACGTGCAGGGGTGGTGATTCAACCCCTTCCCTGTGCAGCCTTTTCCAAGGCCCTTTCCATGAAGAAGCTTGCCCTAATGTCCAACCTAAACTTCCCCTGGGGCAACTGGAGGCCATTTCCTCGCATACTATTTCTTGTTACTTGGAAGAATTGTTCAACACCCACGTCTCTACAGATTTGTCAGTGTTCCAAGCTGCTGTAGAACACTGAGGAGGAAACAGCTCTATCTATAATTTCTGCAGTCAAAATAGTGGGAGTGAGAGCTATGGGCAGGTCTCTGTGCTACAAGGTACTGGATGGGTTTGCCCTGTGGCCAAGGGATTTGTGCAGGACACAGTTCCTGAAGACCTGTGTACGTCAGCAGGTATGTAGGTCACCACCTACAGGTATACAAAATAACGTCTTATGGGCAGGATCACTGCAGAACGTCCACTCTTTTTTGATCACAATGAAACCTGACAAGATTTTTGCTAGAACTTCTGAATCTGCTGCCTTTGATCACTCCTTTGGTGGAGTTGACTGTGTGTGGTGTGATGAACAAAAGTAAGTTAGTTATGCCAAGAGTAGACAGTTCCACAGAGATTTCCCTCTAAATCCAAAAGCCAGATGTGTTTTCTAGTTACCCTAGACAAAGTTGTAAGCAAAGCTCATTAAGGACTGTCGTATTCTACATCTAAGAAGTAAACACTTGAAGAGTTTCAAGACAGTCTCAATGAGATAGTCTTCTCTATAACCTTGTTTTGATGGTTTTACCACTAAAAGGGAATTTATCCTTGACAAAGGCCTGACAACTAAGACGTAACAGAGCTGAATAAAAGTGACAGTATTGGATCTATTGTGAATAGATTAGTATTTTCAGTGGGTCCATCTTTTGTCAGAAGGAAGATGACAACTACCTCTAGGCACTGACAATCTAAATTAGACAGACAATGTAGCTAAAAAATTTAATGTCATAGGTAAACCAAGGGAGGTCAAAATTTGGCACAGTAAGGATAAGTTATCATAGTTGGCTGGTAGACTTCATGGAAGAAATAAGCTTATGTATGGCTGCCTCCTGTAATTCTGAGTTCTTAGAGCTTATAAATGATTGTTTATCTGCTAACAGCCTGCAGAGATTTGGTAAAATAGCTACAGCATAAAACTGATAAATAATTGAAATAAATAAAGTACTACTTGGCACTATCCTTGTTATTCTATGCATCGGATATTAACATTCTGAGTTCATATGTTCATAATGCATAGTAAGAAACAGAAATGCCATAAAAATCAATATGTTCTATCAGCAGAGGGAAATGTCACAAATTATCCCATTCTCATTATAGTTTTCAGATAGTAATTTCACAAACCTCCAAGGGATTAGGAAAACTCAGTATGTTTTTGCTCTACCCTCAGATGTCTGTTTTATTGTACAAAATCTAGGCAGTGAAGGTTCTCTGCTCAGCAAGAAGGTAGAAATCAATTGTTTTGCTGATGAGATTCTTTTGCAAGGCTGTTAGCTCCCTTTACAAGTGATAAACTATGAAATTCCTTGACCCTGCTTAAATCACTTTGAAATACAAGATTAGTCTCTAACACGCCTTACATGGTAGGATGTGTGCTGTACCCAGGTACAGAATGTAGGGCTGCTTTGCTAATGAATACCGTGTCCACATTCCGAAGAGATCATATGAATTAGTCCTATACAGCAGATCTCAGAACTATTCAGTATTTTCCTAGGAGCACTTTTTTAAACGATGGATTAGGTTGTGACTGATCCTACTAAAGAAGAATGAGCCTGGAAGAACCAGTCTTTCATAATCCCAGTGATGGCATTTGCGAGTCTGGTAGCACTGCTGAGGTAGTGAATGCTTCAACTAAATTAAAGCAAAGCTCCGAGCATATATGCATCTGTGCATATATTTTACCAAGTTGATTCACTTGCTGTTTTGCTACTGATCCTAATCTTCTGATCAATCATGCTGCATACATGTTCGCTTGTATTCAAATGGCTTTGGAGATAATCAGGCACAAAATACAGAGAATCCCAGAGTCTGCTGTCACATACAGTGTGGAAGGCCAAGCCCACCTGCATCACTTGGCTTGACAACAAGGACTTACTTCTTGTAGTACATAACAAAACCAGATGCAGTCATTCATTTCAAATGAGCCAGAACCCCAGGATGTTTTTATATCACATTGAGATATCTTAGGAAAGACATTCTGTGGGAGTCAAATGGATCCTATGGGACCCTACGCACATCAATAATTCTTTCATCCAGAAAGGTGAGTCATACCAATTAAAACCAAAACATGAAAACCCACCATCAACAGCAAAAAAAACCACCTGGGTTTGGGAATAGTTCTAATTAGAATCATAGAATCATTAGGAATTGGAAGGGACCTCAAAAGATCATCTAGTCCAATCCCCCTACCACAGCAGGATCACCTACACCAAGTCGCACAGGAACACATCCAGGCGGGTCTTAAACATTTCCAGTGAAGGAGACTCCACAACTCCCCTGGCAGCCTGTTCCAGTGCTCCATCACCCTCACTGTGAATAAGTTCCTTCAGGTAGTTATGTGGAACCTCCTATGTTCCAGATTACACACATTGCCCCTTGTCCTATCGCTAGATGACATTGAGAAGAGCCTGGCTCCATCCTCCTGACACCCACCCTTCACATATTTATAGACATTAATGAAGTCACCCCTCAGTCTCTTCTTTTCCAAGCTAAAGAGATGTTCCACTTCCTTCATCATCTTCGTGGCTTTACGCGGACACCCTCCAGCAGCTCTCTGTTCTTCTTGAACTGAGGGGCCCAGAACTGGGCACAATACTCCAGATGCGGTCTCACTAGTGCAGAGTAGAGAGGGAGAAGAACCTCTCTCCATCTGCTAACCACCCCAGGATGCCATTGGCCCTCTTGGCTACACTGCTGGCTCATGGTCATCCTGCCAGGTCCCTTTCTCCTACACTGCTCTCCAACAGGTCAGTCCCCAACCTATACTGGTACCTGGGGTTGTTCTTACCCAGATGCAAGACTCTATATAAAATATAAACTGTCATTGTGGTGGTTTGGAAATAAGTAATCTAATTTGGCTAACCCCCAAAAATTAGTGAAATGTGAGTCTTTCTCAGTGAAATGTCTCCAGTCTTGATACAGAGTGCAAAGCAGATATTTTTTGCCAAATACAAATATTATCCCAGACTTGCTCATCAAAATCTGAATCACTGCGAAATAGCTAGAGCCAAAAGAATATTATTCATACAAATATGAAAAGGATGTGATTTTTAGTGGTATCTCATTTCCAACAAACTTTTACCCAGATAATTTAGCTCTTAGGAGATTGTAGGACTGTGGAAGTTCAGGTGGCTAGGGAATGTTAAAATTGAATGGAACCAAAGATCGTCTGTAAGGGAAAGACTCAATGAGTTACTGCAGAGATCTGACTCTGAAGCTCAAGAAAGTATCCTATTTCTTTGAAAGGCCCAATTTCCAAATAAAAGATTATTAATAAAGTATATATTAGTTTACATGTAATTTTTAAAAAGTTGAAGGATATGGAAAGCAAGAACCATTACATTGTCACTTGTGAAGAGTGAATTTTTATAAAGATGATGTTCAAATTATCAGGACAGGAGGCATGTCCCACCTCTAGGGACACTCCTGTTAGGGCAAAACCCCCAGGGAACTATCTCTCTACCCTATCAGCTGCCTGTAGAAAGGAAGAAATACTACATACCCTCCAGCTCCTAATCCAGAGCAGATAATCAGTGCATACCTGGATATGTCTCTGCTCAAAAGTTCAACTGTAGAAAGAGCAGCATAGGACAACTAATAAAATAATGTTCCAGGGTATTTAATATGCTCCTTTGTTACCACAGAATGTTGAAGAGCCAGTTTCTAATCTTGGTCCACCCACTCTGAAGCACTTAGATGAACAAGATCAACATAGTCAATATGCTGGAACTTGTCTTGAAGAGTAAAGATTAAACTCTTTCCCCATGGAAAAACTCTTTTTCAAGGCGACAATGCACCTACCAATAAGAAATAGGGTTTTACCATTAATAAAGCTGAAAAAAATATTAATCAGTAATTTATGACATCATGCAATTAGAATGCACAAAGGTTAACTAAACCTAGAAAATTACAATCATGAGCAGAATGGCTCACAAGATAAATATCCCATGAAAATGACAGTTGTTACATTCTGTATTTAGGGGTTTTTTTGCTCAAAATGAGATGTTATTTGCTCACCAGCTGAGGAAAAAGAAACCCTAACTTTGCTTTTATTTACTGTCGAGGAAACATTGTAGGAAAAGCTCCTTTCCTTTCAAGTTTACATTCTTCTTTCTCTACTGGTTCCATATCACTCTTTTGTTTTAATTTCCATGAGTTCTCTTCAGGCACGTGTGGCTAGCAAGGACTTATGTGCCACATATACATAAAGGTCACAAAACACACTTCTAACAGAGAAGAGCTGGGGTTTATTTTTTCTCAAAGATGATTTTCTGTTATTGAAATCTGTTATTGAAAGTTATTGAATTCACTCCTGGAAGGCCTCTCACTTCTGATTCTACCTAAGAGTTTTTGTGGAGTGTTGCAGTTTGAGAACTGCTAGAACCTGTAGAAGTGCTTTCATGAGGAAGAAAAGTTTTGTTGTGTTCTGGGGGACCTACTCCGGTTGCACAGGTCACAGGACCTCCCCCCCCGGAAGGGTCTGTCTTGTGACCTGCCCCTGAAAGGTGGGCTGGGGGAGCCTATAAAAAACCGGAGCAGGGTCTTTGTTGGTTCTTTTCATGCCTCTTTTCGCGGGCTGTGGCCCTGAAGGGAGTGCCCCCCCACCGCCCCGGGAACGGGTGGTGGGGGGGGTGAGGACAGCGGCTCCGAGGGGGGTGAGGACTGCGGCCCCCCCNTGTTGGACCCCGCACGCGGCTGGGGCCCTGGGACTGGGCCGCCACCTTTTTGGAAATAGTGATCAGCAGGAGGAGAGACTGTCATTTCTGCCGCTGAGAAAAGACTGGCAGCGCTTAGGTTTGGGGGAGAGCTCCTTCATGCTTCGCTAAGGAAAGCAAGAGGACTGGAGAATCCTCAAACCTTGGATGTGAAAGACAGAGACTGGGTCTTTTGAAAACGCATGCGCTGAAATGCATGTCTGCTGCACCGAGGGATGCAGGTGTGGGCACTGAGAAACTCAGGCCATCCCGGACTGACATGCTTTCCTTCCCAGGTCTCTCAATTAGAAGATCCAAGGCCCAAACTGGAGTGGTTTCCCATTCTATTTTCTCAGGTTCTGTGAGGGCATTAATGGCACAGTTGGTATTCACCAACTTGCATAACCTTTTCTGTACGTAGTTAGTGTTAATAAACCTTTCTGAAGTTTCCCTAAGCCATCAGTTGTCTGGTGAATTTTATCCGAGATGCCATTGAGACCTCACTGCTTTGCTTTCCTGTGTTTGATATTGAATTGTGGTCCTGAACCCACCACAGTGGAGATACCTCTTAGCATACATTTTACCTATCAAACCTTTTAATGAGTAATGAAAGGTTGCTCTGCACAAAGGAGAAAAGGACACAAACAATCATATTTCTCATTAGAGATTTCTTCCTTATGTGCAGGCAAGTCCAACCTCTGTCCCTAACACAATTTTGCCATCAGCTGTAATTTCACATGGTGTGCTTGGCCATCACTTGGGAAGCCAAACTGGTTGATGGCTCATAGCAGAGCTGGCCTGCACTACAAAAACTTATATATGACATAAATTCCTTCAGAGTGCAGCACAGATATCCTAGGGCAGCTCTGCTGAATGCTTCAGGAATACTGGATTTTTTAATAATTGTTTTTATTTTTATTTTGATCTCAGGTTTTAGATTTGTGGTGTGTTTTTTCTCAGACACTTGGCAGCACATCCACTCCAGAAACCATGCAATTTCTGTGATCTTTAGTTTCTAAACTAAGTAAAGTTCAGATGTCCTGGTTTCCCCATTTCACTGTATTAGTTTCTTTCCCTTCATCTGGTTGTATTAGTGCTATTAGAGTTCTTCTTTTGTATGATAACCCCAGGATTTATCAAATTAAATGCTGCTTAGAGAGTTTGGGATTTGAGTTCTGAGTCTTGTTGTTGATGTCCTGAAAGTATTCCACCCGAACGCTGAGTTATTCATCCTTAACAATCATTTAAATCTTAAGAATGTCAAGCAGGTAATGAACAAAAAGGTACAGTGCAGAGTAACAGTGAGGTAAACATTATTTCCTCAAATTAGAAAGTCTTGATAGATCAATTATATCCCCAAAGCAACTTCGAATATGCTTGTATGTTTGCTTTCTCTGAGCTTGCTTCTGAGTGTGACTTCTGCTACACTTTAAAAATCCATAATTAGTGTTTATTTTCAACATGACAGACACCTGTAGAATATGGACTGGCTGGCCGTGCAATTACATCAATGCTGTGCACTGACCTTGAATTTTGAGAGGGCCAGCTGCCAGGAAAAGAAATATTTAATTTCATTGACTCATTAAATTAAACTCATTTTTAACAGAAATAATCATGGATAAATCACCATATGTTCTTGTATTTTAGGAGACTGAGGACATTTTTAAATAATCAGAGTTCCAGAGCTATTCTTTTGAACTAGTGTGTTTTCAACATTCTCATTCAAGCCACGTTTACAGTTGAATGTAATGTTTGAGACAGGAGGCAAAGCCAGGTAAATATATGAATGATGCTGGGAGTTGCCTACTCTCTGCCAACAGACACAAGCAGCCATTTTAGTAATGAAATTCTGAAGTAATTTAGATGTCAGTAGATTAAAAAAAAAAAATCAAATTACTAGGGTAAGTCCATAACATTATAAGACTGTAGAATTGTGGGAGGTTTTTTTGCTTTTTTTTTTCCTTTTATACAGACCATGTTTCCATATTATTCCATGAATTACATGTAATATAAGTTTTAAAGTCATTGAATATGATTCAGTGATTCAAGATGGAAAGGAGATGAGCAATAGAATATGCTACAAGAGATAAACAAAATCTTAGTGGGAAGAAAATCCAGATGAATAGGGGCACCATCTGTTCTCTTACAGCTCTTACATTCATCACTACACAAATTATGGCTACTAAAGTACAGATCACATCATGCAGAACGGGGAGAAATGGGCAAACCAGAATGTTTCTATGCCAAACCCCTAATTTTTCTACCTTATGCATTCACTTACGAATCTTCTAGAAACACAGAACTGGACCCATCATATGGAAGAATGCACTAACATTACTTAAGAACTTATGTCAAACAAAGTGAATTTAGGTGGTGGTGGCAAAACCCAGACTGTGGTTTAATGGAATTATAAACATTTCCTGAAGCTTATATAGCAAGAAATTGAAAATACTCCTTCCAAAGTAGACTTGTGAGACAGACATACAGAAACTTCAGAGCTGTCTTCTGCCTTTATTACCTACTTATATATTCTTTCTTCTGCGCTAATTCATATCGTAACCAACTGTAATGGACCAACTCCTAGGATCATGTCTATCATAAAGGTTTTCAATCCTTTCCAGAGTGTAAGAGGTCTCTATTATGAATTCTATCTGCCTTTTTTTCCATTCAAACGTGACTCAACGGCTGATCTATGATCAGCAAAGTTTCCTAAAAGTCAGACATAGAGATTTTCCAAAGGGATACCAAATAGGTAACTCCTAAGATGTTAAATTCAGCTGCCCTACTGAAAATCTAAATCTAGATCCTGCACACATCTCTAAGCAGAAGGATTTCTGATCACACTGCCTCTGAACTTTATTTTCTAGGACTGCTCCTGCTCTTTTTCCAAGACATTTCATTGTATATCTCGTGAGAAATAACAGCAAGATCTATATGTCACTTGCCACAGAAAAACTCTTGAAGACCTTTTTGTAAGGCAGAGCCTTACTACCACCACATCTGTGCTAATCAGCACTGAACTTTAGAAGAACTGGTTTGTTTTGCTTAATACAAACCCCTGTGGTTTGGGAGGGCTCCGCTTTTAAAAAACTTAGTTTGCATACCCTTTGTTTCTTTGAAGCAATCTGTAAGACTGCTCATTGATCTCTTGCTTTGTTAAGATCACCAAAAGTTTTCCAGAGTGCATTACAAGTCTTGTTGCTGGCTGATTCCTGCATAAAACAAATCTGCAGTGAGCTTGACTGAAAAAAAGAGTGATAAGGAGAATGTTTGTTACATTATATGTCAGGAAGATATGTTCAACTTCAAAGATTAACCAGCATCATTATGTGAGCTGCTTCTGCTAAATAAATGATGCTTTGAAGTACATAAATTGGAATCAGAATTTAGAAGTATATACTATAAGAATACAGTCATTTGTTATGAAATAATTTATACAAATCTTTATATTATTTCTTTCTTTCAAATCTCAAACTGGGTAAATATGATATTTTGATAAAATAAATCGTACCTTCTAGACTTGAAGTGCTATATGCAGATTAATGGCCTTAGTCGCAGCTTTTGATCTACCTTTATCCTCAGCCAGCAACAGATTTTTCTTTTTATTCCTCAGAAGCTTTAAACATCGACTAAATCAACTGGCTATACTGCTGTATGGATTTTAATTACTGTTTTAAATTTCTTATGTAGATGTTTGCAAACTAGCGTACAATTTTAAGTAGATTTTTTGACAGTTTTCTTTCCTTCATTGTATTGGAAAGCACAACGAAAGGATTTCCATGCAGACCTGGAGGGGACAAGTGACAGGCACTATCACAAAAGATATGAGATGAGGCACCAGGCTTGAAGAGGTACAGTTTTTTAAGCACACAACAAACAAGTGTTTCTGTAAATGAACTTGAATGTATGTACAAGGCTCGTAGATTTGGAAGCAATTTTATTTTAAAGGACTGCTTAAATTCTAGAAGAATTTTTAAAGTGTGGCCTAACTCTCCAGTCACAGAAAAAGTAAGATTTATTTATTGCTAGCACATTTTATTAGTTGCAATTCCAAGCTGATAGAAATTACCCAGATCCCACAGCCTTTGGAAGCACATCTTTGATGCTATGAGACAGCGATACTCTAGCAGAGATGACATATCATGGTGTCCTCATCCGTGGGCCAGCATAACGAAGAGTATTGAATGTCTAAGAGAATTGGGTTGTTGGGAAGTGGTCTATAACCATAATACATCTGATGACAACAAGGAAAACCCCAATGACTTGCCCTGTTGGAGACCAATATTAAAGAAACTTGCATGGATTGCTCCTTTTAGATATTCCTGTATGGGACGATGTTGGCTCTCCAATTGTTGCCAATTATATGGATAAACTGCAGAGATTTGAGGATATGACTACTCAACCAGCTTCGATTACAGCTGTGAATAACCGACGAGGTTGGGTGAATAACTCAACTATTTGAGAAGAGAAATTGGAAAAGAGTCTTAATGAATTAAAGGAGATGTTAAAAAAGATGGGGCAAGGTAACACCGATTCTGTAGAAAGAATTTAAATTATGTCTGCCCCATGGAGACCATCTCCCCAGAGGATGGTCCAAGTTCAAGTCCATCAAGATAAATCTTGCCATATCTATTGGTAATTCTTGAGAGATTTTTGAAGAGGACAGGAATAGATGGAACAGAAAGTCTACACTGGCCCTCCGGGCAGGGTTACAGGATGCATTAAGTGGTGCCATTAGAGATAAAGCAAGGAAAAACATTGCTCAGGCATCTTGGAGGAGATCCCAAAGAAGATGGAATTCTGAAATTAATCTGCATAGCAGGGACCATTCTCCTCAGTAGGAAGAAAGTGAAGGCAAACAATAGGGAGGCCCTGCCTCTAGCCAAGTAGAGGAAAGGGGCAAATGAGTCTATTAGGACATATGGATCCGATGGCCTGGCATCTCCAAAGCTGAAAAGAATAAAGTTTTGGTGAATACCAATGCTGAACACACTTTAACACCTTCAAAATCAACAAGATTGGAATTCATTACCATTTGTGGCATTACTGGAGTCTCCCAAAAGCTAACCTTAGTGGAAGCTAAAGTGAGCCTAACATGAAAAAAATGGAAGAAACATCATATAGTGACTAACCCTATGCTCTGTGGATTTTGGGCATAGATTTCATACAAAGAGGCTATTTTAAAGACCCAAAAGGGTACAGGTGGGCTTTCAGTATGGCAGCTGTAGAGATGGAGAAGTGTGAACAGTTGTCTACATTGCCCATGGTGTGCCTGATGAAAGCAGATGAGCAGGAAGTCCCCAATTGCTTCTCAAGTAGTACATCATAGCCAATACCATACTAACAAAGGTTCCCCTGATGCCAATACAATTGATTTGTCAACTAGGAAGTCAAGTTGTCATCAGCAGAACCTGTATTCACCTTCAATAGTCCAATCTGGCCTGTAAGAAAGCCTGGGTGAGAATGGGGATTGACTGTGTGTTATCGTGGCTTAAACGAAGTCACGCCACCACTTAGTGTGGCCATACCAGATAAGCTGGAGCTGTAGTATGAACTGGACTTTCAAGAAGCTAAATGATATGCCACAGTTGATGTTGCCACAGTTGATGGAGATCCTTCTCCATCCCCCTTGCAGCCAAACGTAGGCTGCAGTTTGCCTTCACGTGGAGGGGTGTTCAATGCATCTGGAATTGATTATGCCAGGGGCAGAGGCATAGTCTGACTATTTGTCATGGACTAGTTTAGACTATATTCGAGGACTATGGACCCCCAAGCATCTGCAATAAATCAATGATATAGTGTGGAGAAAGTCTTCAGTGAAAGCCTTTGAAAAAGGCAGGAAGGTGACTGATACTTTGCTTGATGCTGGTTTTGCCATTAAAAGAAGCAAGCTGAAGGGGCCTGCTAAAGAAATGCAGTTTCTAGGAGTTCAGTGGCAGGATGGGTGCTGTAATATTCCCATGGACATGGTTAATAGGATTAACACCCATGGCACAACCTGCCAACAAGAAAGAGACACAAGCATTCTTAGGAGAAGTGGAGTTTTGGCGTATGCATATTCCGGGATACAGTCAGATTGTGAAGCTGGAAATAAAAAGATTTTGAGTGGGGCCCTGAGCAGCAAACTGTGTTTGAGCAGATTAAACATGAGATAGTCCATTCAGAGGCTGTGTGGCCTGTCCAAACCAGACCAGAGATCAAGGATGTGCTGTATACGTTGGCTAAAGATAGGGGTCTGACCTGGAGGCTTTGGCAAAAGTCACCATGGGAGACATGAGGCCGTTGTATGTTTATAAACGGAACAAAAAATATTCTGCAAAAGTCAAAGTTTAGCTTAAAGACTGAACATAAGAAAAGTCTGCATATCCATGTGGTTCTTCTAACAAAGCTTATTAACTAATAGCAAGCCCAACTAAAGGAGTGTGTATGTGGTATCCGCACTTGAGGAACCTTCTGGTCTGTGGGTGGCTGTACTTACACATATACAAGTAAAAAAAAAGCAACCTAAATTAAATCTATTATTTAATGTTAAGACAACACTGGGTGAATGCATTACATTCTAAAAGGAAATATAAAATTACTATTTAAAATTCTGATAGTAATCAGGACTCCAGGATGCTAAAGATGAGGTTGCGCAAACTATAGCCCAGAGAAAAGGAAGGTAGGAATACAATTCACTTTACCAAACTGATAATAACAACAGCAACAACATTTTTTTACTGCTTTTATGAGCTGAAAGGATGACAGTTTCCCCAATTAATTTTGTCCTTCCATTACACTTCTTTCCCTGACAAAGTCCTGAGCTATCATTCCAGCTGATCGACTGCTTGATGTTCTGCATCAGAACCTGTAGCAGGCATCAGCACCTGTAGCAGGCATCAGCATTACAGAGGCCCTCAAATAACTTTGGAAAATCAATGCAAAACATGACCAAATATTAATTACTGCATTTAGCCTGCCTAAAATGTACTAAGTTCTGAAAAAGAAGAAAAGATTGTATTTGACTAGTATTATTGGAGTGCTGGTTTAGAATTCTCAAAGGCTAATGCAATGCTTTTAGAAAGCAGACGGATTTATTGTAAAAAATACTGTGCCTTTTAAATGTCCCAGGTTTATCTTTTTTCGCAAAATGGATTCACCTAAAACATAGTCATAAAGACATGCCCTCAATCACTGCAAAATTATTTTTAAAAGCATCCTGAAAAGCAGGTTATAACAGAGCAGATTTCATATGGAACAAAAGCAAACCAAACCCCAGATGTAGAACAAAAAATCAGAATGGGAATACACAAGCCTGTAGACAGATAAGGTTCAGTAGAGCAAAGCTTAATCTAAAGAAGTATATGTTTAACCTGACAATCTCTTTCTTCTCTTGCTATTTTTCCTTCTTTCTTCTATTTTCCTATTATTTTAGAAACTCTATCTTCCTTAGGCTTGTCAGAAAAATCACTCGTATATCAAAGCTCTATTTCTATGCCAGTATATTTTTGTCTTGTTATATTTGGTACCTATCCATATGACAGCCTGTTTGTGTTTCATCATTATTTAACATGTAATAAAACTTGTAAATAACTTTTTCATTAGGAGACAGGGTTATTGCTGAAATGCGTTTTAACATTGCATTGTATTCGATAGTCAGACATCTCAAAACAAGCACTGTTGTGCACTGAGGTTGGCAATGAGAAAAGGGGATCACCTCTTCTCACCTTCATACTAATTATCTTCTGTTTAATGCCATCAAATCTCTGGGAGGATTTTTAATTGTTTTTATTTTATTTCGAAAGAGGTACAACTAATCAGGCATACAACTTTAACCTGATTTCTTTTCCATGTTTGCTAAAAATTCCAGAGAAAAAGCATTAAAAAAAAAAAGAGTTATTTATAAATCAGGCAACAAGACTGTATGACAGAAGGATTCTTTCTCTGATACAAGCTATGTAAGGGCAAGCTGTGCAAATTTTTCTTGAATTGAGGGAAACGCGGGAAGGTGAAGGAGCTGGAACAATTCTGTATGCAGGCATACTCCTACATACTGCCCACTGCAGCAAGGCAAATTCACTCTGGATTGCTACCCTTGGACAATATAGATAACTAATACTGAAAAATCCTCAAGAGGCAACAAAAGCAACAGAAATATATTTGAAACATTTATCTACAGTGTGCCAGGGATTTAACAAAAATGAAAGACTACAGTTTGTAAGGAGTATTTCCTTCTGTTTGGGAAATATGCACAGAAATCATGACAATTTTAAAACAATTCATCCTCACACAATATTACTCAACAAAAATACGCTAGGCTCATTGTTCTGTGGGCTTGACTGAGTAGATAATGCAGGTTGTAAAGAAAAATGTGAGGGCCAAAAGAGCCCTAAGGATGCTTAAAGCATTTGAAGTGCAACTTCCACTACCTAAAATGGAGAGGAATTTTTACAAGGGCATGTAGTCATAGGACAAAGGCAATGGCTTTAAACTACAAGAGGGGAGGCTTAGGTTAGATGGAAGGAAGAAGTTATTCAAGGTGAGCGTGATGAGATACTAGAATAGGCTGCCCAGAGAAGCTGTGGATGCCCGATCCCTTGTAAGGTGTTTAAGGCCAAGTTGGATGAGTCTTTGAGCAACTTCATCTGGTGGAACCAGGCAGGGCAATTGGAACTAAAGAGAAGATGTTTAAGGTTCCTTCTAGTCCAAACCATTCTATGATTACTTGCTTCTACTCTTTGAAAATGTAAACCTGCTCAGCAGCGCATTAGCTTTCTGATATCTCAAGTTCATAAAGCATTTTCCTTGGAAATTCCTCAGAAAAATACATCAGTCTGCTGAGCGCTTAGCTTCTTAGTTTATACCAAGACATTTCAAGATACTGGCAGCTTGGCAGTGCTGTCATCCCTAACCCAGCAAAAGGCCAAATGGCATTGTGCACACTACTGATACATTTTTTGAGTCCAACTTTGCTAAAAACAGTGACTGTCATCCGTTTGAATTGGAACCGAATCTCAATCCTCACTTCTTCCTCAGAGAAGTCACACTTGTATCTTTCAATAAAAAAATGAAAATGTGAAAGGTTTGCTCATACCTGCTTTCACACATACTCTTTCCTCCCAAGTTGAGAAATCTTTGTATCCAAAGAAAAGCACGTAAGATCCCAATGCCATACATAACGTGTAGAGCATTGCAGAGGTGATAAAGGTAGCTGATGAGTGTTCTTAGCTCAGAGTGGAGAGGGAAGCAGAAAGGGAACAGACTGTGCCAAGATGTAGTCTAAGAAGCTCTGTTCCCCACATAGCTTTGAAAATACTGAAAAAAGCCAATCACAAATTCATAGTAGTTTACACACATTTCAAAAGAAGAATAAGGGGATAAATTTGGTGTGCAGCACAACTGTCATTAGTGTATTAAAAATTACTCTAAGCTTTAGCAGCAAAGATAAATCATTAGGTAAACTGAGTTTCTGTGCTTTTCAAAGGAAAATAAAATCACTTCCGATAAACAATGTAGCAAGAATAGAATATTTTCCTTTTGCCTCAAGTTGCCAACCAGCCATAACCACATCTCTCAACTCTGGTGTTTGCCCTAAGAAAACAGCAGATAAGATGCATGAATATTTTCCAGAAGCTGAATCTTGTTATCGTTTTCATAAGGTCACATACTGAACACAGAGAAATGAAAACCCTCTGGAGGAAAAGTACTGTGGCAAAGGTACTGATTCCTATGTAGGTGTTGGCACTTTTTCTCATTTCTGGATTAATTTGCCTTTCTCCTAATGCTTTATTCTTGAATATATAACCTTTTCCTTTAGAGTTCATACTGTTTGAATTACTTAATATTTTATAAGCCATACTTGTATGTGTTTCACCTGATATTCAAATTTAAATGGAGAAAACATAAGGCTCTGAGACACATAATGGCTCTACTAGAAAAAAAAATCTTCATTTCTAAAATTGGATGAGATTTAGAGTTATAATTTTCTCCAAAGTCCATTGAAAGGCAAGGAGTATTTTAGTCTTTTTTGACGTAGCCTTATTGTTTCACTGCTTTTTATTTTCTTCACTCCTTCAAAAATCACTCTGCCGTTTTCTAAAGAATGTGTTTGCTAGTTATATTCTGCACAACTATTTATGTCTATCAAATCAACTCACTGATTATAAATGAGTTTCTTGCACTTACAATCAAGGAAGAGCAACGGATTTTCCCAAAATAGTAATGGCTGTTTGGATACTTTTGTCAGTCATATTGCAGTCATTTTTTGAACTAACAAAGACAAACTCATGACTCTAATGTATTTGAACATGTATTAGTTACCAAAGACAAAGCGCCACACAGTTGTAAAGCAAAACAAATTAGAGAAATAGACATCAATAATTTATCACCTCTAACTTTCACTGGAGTGCTTGCTTTTCCTTATAGTTCTACAAATGTTAAGCAAAACCTTTGTAAAATGGGATATATTTTCATCTGGGGAACAGACCTGGAAAGCGATCTTTTCCAACACTGAAAAAGATTCTAGTCAACTGAGCTTTTCATATATTCTTTTTGAACAATGAAAATGTAATTAAATGTCCATTTCTTGCTGCCCTCCATAGTTTTGTACAAGGAGTTTGAACAAATGAATATGGTATTTATAATGGATGATATCAAGTTATGATCAATACTCATGTAAAATTTAGCATCTGATTTACTGGAGTTTGATACAAAGCAAAAAAGGTGAATAATACATGAAGTCCTTCCTCCATGAGTGCTGCTACATACCATTTAAGATGATAGAGGGTGCTCATTTGAAACAGAACCCACAACTACTGCAAAATGTTTTAACCTTAAAGAGTTTGCATAAAGTTAGAAACCAGCCACCCCAAAAGCCCAGTTAAAAGGAATTATTAGAATCTCACACCATACTGCCTTCCAGAAGGAAAACTATTTATGCTCTTCAATAAGATAACACTTCAAGAGGAGTGGTTTTAAATATACAGCATGGGGACAGGCAGTACTGAGCACAGTAAGTCTGTTATCCTACAGGTTCTGAAATTATTAGTGATCTGTTGGACTCTGTCATTCACTGAAATAATTATAAACACTGGAACAGGCTGTCCAGAGAGGCTGTGGAGTCTCCCTCTCTGGAGATATTCAAATCCTACATTGGATGTAGTCCTATACAATGTGCTTTTGGCAGTCCTGCTTTGGATTGAGGATTGGACTTGAAGACCTCTTCAGGTCCCTTCCAACTCCAATGATTCTGTGTAATTAATCAAATTTTCCCACCTCCAGCAAAAGTAAACCAATAGCTGAGTGGGTGCAGTTATTTATCACTTTGAAGTACTAATTACAGCATTTGATACTTCTTTAGAATATTTGTCTTAAACAGTCTTAGTCAACTAAAAACCCCTTAGCCTTATTAAAGACTAAGATTTTAGTCAACTACCTGAAAGGAGATTGGGGCAAGTTGGGACTCAGCCTCTTCTCCTTAGGGGTAACTGACTAGAAGAAATAGCTGCAAGCTGTGCCAGAGGAGGTTTAGGCTAGATGTTAGGAAGATTGTCTTCAACAAAAGGTTTATCAAACACTGAAACTGTTTGATAAACACAGGGCAGTCAGTGGTGGAACCACCATCCCTGGAGACATTTAAACAACATGTAAACCTGTTACTTTTGGACATGGTGACCTGAGGGTTCTGAGTTGAATGTGATCTTAAAGTTATAGAATCATAGAATCACTACGGATTGGAAGGGACCTCAAAAGATCATCTAGACCAATCCCCCTGATCACCTAGACCAAGTCACACAGGAATACATACAAGCAGGCCTTGAACATCTCCAGTGAAGGAGACTCAACAACCACCCTGGGCACCCTGTTCCAGTGCTCCGTCACCCTCACTGTGAAGAAATTCCTTCTCAGGTTGATGTGGAACCTCTTATGTTCCAGCTTACAACCATTGCCCCTTGTCCTATCACTACATGACACTGAGAATAGCCCAGTTCCATCCTCCTGACACCCACCCCTCAAATATTTATAGACATGAATGAGGTGACCCCTCAGTCTCCTCTTCTCTAAGCTAAAGAGACCCAGCTCCCTCAGCCTCTCCTCATAAGGGAGGTGCTCCACCTCCTTCATCATCTTCGTTGCCCTTCACTGGACCCTCTCCAGCAGCTCGACATCCCTCTTCAACTGAGGAGCCCAGAACTGGACACAATACTCCAGGTGTGGTCTCACCAGGGCAGAGTAGAGGGGGAGAAGAACCTCTCTTGATCTGCTAACCACCCCTCTTCTAATCCACCCCAGGATGCTGTTGGCCCTCTTGGCCACAAGAGCACATTGCTGGCTCATAGTCATCCTGCTGTTCACCAGGACCCCCAGATGGTGGAATCATTAGGGATTGTAAGGGACCTCGAAAGATCATCTAGTCCAATCCCCCTGACACAGCAGGATCACCTAGACCAAGTCACACAGGAACACATCCAGGCGGGCCTTGAACATCTCCATTGAGGGAGACTCCACAACCACCCATGGCAACCTGTTCCAGTGCTCCGTCAGATCCCTCTCTCCTTCACTACTCTCCAACAGGTCAGTCCCCAGCTTATACTGGTACCTAGGGTTGTTCTTGCCCAGATGCAAGACTCAATGCTTACCCTTGTCATACCTCATTACATTTTTCTCTGCCCAGCTCTCCAGCCTGTCCAGATCTTGCTGAATGGCAGCACAGTCTGCTGGGGTGTCGGCAACACCACCCAGCTTTGTGTCGTCAGCAAACTTGCTGACAGTGCATGCCAATCCCTCATCCAAGTCATCAATGAATAGATTGAACAGGACCGGTCCCAGCACCGATCCCTGGGGCACTCCACTAGATACAGGCCTCCAACTAGACTCTGTCCCATTGACCACCACTCTCTGACTTCTACCCTGTAGCCAGTTTACAATCCACCTCACTACCCGAAAATCTAGGCCACACTGCCTCAGTTTGTCTGCAAGGATGCTGTGAGAGACCGTGTCAAATGCCTTTCTTAAGTCAAGATAGATGACATCCACGGCTCTGCCATCATCCATCCACCTGGTTACGCCCTCATAAAAGGCTATCAGGTTGGTCAAGCATGACTTTCCCTTTGTGAAGCCATGCTGACTGTCCCTAATGACCCTCCTGTCCTTGATGTGCCTGGAAACAGCCTCTAGTACAAATTGTTCCATCACCTTTCCTGGGATGGAGGTGAGGCTGACCGGTCTATAGTTACCTGGGTCTTCCTTCTTTCCCTTTTTAAAGATTGAGGTAACATTAGCTATTTTCCAGTCCCTAGGCACCTCTCCCGTTTCCCAGGACCTAGCAAAGATGATGGAGAGCGGCCTAGCAATGACTTCCGCCATCTCCCTCAGCACACGCGGGTGCATCCCATCTGGGCCCATGGATTTGTGCACATCCAGTTTGCTCAACTTATCCCTAACCCAGTCCTCATCAACCGAGGCAGGCTCGTCTCTTGCCTCAATCTCCTCTGCAATCTGGGGCTTAATATCAAGACAACCCCCAGAAGTATAGACAGAGGCAAAGAAAGTGTTGAGTATCTCTGCCTTCTCTGCATCCTCTGTCTCCAGGGTACCCACCTCATTCAGCAGGGGGCCTACGTTGCCTCTAGCATTAGTTTTACCTGCAATGTATTTGAAGAAGCCCTTTTTGTTGCCCTTGACCTCCCTTGCAAGGTTTAATTCCAAGGAGGCCTTGGCTTTTCTAGTTGCATCCCTACATTCCCTCACCAGAGCCTTATAATCATCCCAAGTGGCCACCCCCTCCTTCCATGACCTATAGGCTTGCTTCTTCCTCTTCAGTTTGCCTAGTAGTTCCCTGGTTAACCACGCGGGTCTTTTGGCTCCCTTCCTTGACTTACTCCTTGTTGGAACCTAAGAGATTCCTCTTGCAACCTAAGAGATTCTGCAATTCTGTAAACTAACCATTAAATGTCTCTTTTTGTGTATTTCCAGATCTTTTCTGTAGTTACTGAAGAGACATAGTAGCTTCTACTAGAAGCTAGTACAGTAGCTTCTACCTACTTTTTCTTTCTACATCATATTTTCCATGTAGATTTTGGGTTGACTTAACTGCTGACTGCTCTTCACATGACTGCATTAGATATCGAGAGGTTGCTAACAACTGTCTCAAACCACAGCTTAGGTACTTTATATTAGGTGAGACAGTACAGCTCCTGGAGGATGTTGGAGATTTGCTATGGAACAAACTGGGTGTTTGGAGCTACTTTAAACAGAAGCTCTTGTAGCATTTGAATTTTAAAATTGAACTGGATTCTGTAAAGATACCACTATAGTCACACCATGTCACTTCATGAATTTATACCTCTCTGTTTTTTCAGTTTTCAGTCCTTTATAAATATAAATTATTTGAAAGAAATATGAAGCAAAAATAAAACAAATGAGACAATTAATAAGGGACCTAGACTTAAGGTAGACACTGCAATCAAGACAGCTAGTCAGGCAGTCACAGAGAGTGCATGTCAGCAAGATATATCCTGTAGTGGTTTTTAGGGTAGACAGAATAAGTTCTTTCTATCCTTTCAATATAATGCTGTTTCTTTCAATAATGATAGCTGTGGCAATTTTCATCTTCCATTCTTTTATTGAAGGAGGATTAAGATATTTCTAGTGTAATAAAAGTACTCTTTGGGAAAGAGTGATGTTTATTAAAAAAGTACTCTAAAATTAGATCATTCAAAGGTGTCAAGATTCATGCCTAAGAGACAAGTTTAGCAGGTAATGATTGGGGGACACAGAGTTACTACTGGAGTAGACAGCTCTTCAAATGGAAGTAATTTTCTTTGAGAACAACAACAAAATAAATCATAGAACAAAAATACCAACGAATATTGACCTTCAGCTCTCTGTTAGGTTTGGCTGATTGGATTAATATAACCTAGGCAAAGTTTAACAGCATCTTCCAATTCCTCTTTCCTTTCATGGGGAAGACACTGAAGAGTACAGTGATTACTTCACCACTTACGAAATTTTGCAGTTGTATTCAGAGACAGTTTACATTTTTTTGTATGGAAATGCAGTGGGTCAAGTTGGAGTATTACTGATGTAGTACTTGCCACACTGCTTTATAAAGAGAAATTCAACAGATTTCAAACAATATCCCATAGGAAGAGAGTGCTGAAACCTAAAACACAAGTTGCTTGGTTACTTCAAATGCTGACTAAATGGCTTTGGTATAGCTGCAGCGAATGTTAAGGTAGGTGTGACAGGGACACCTTAAGAGAGTCATAGAGTCATAAGGTTGTAGAATGGTTTTGGTTGGAAGGAACCTCAGAAATCATCTAGTTCTAACTCCTTGCCTTGGGCAGGGACACATCTCACCAGACCAAGTTGCCCAGGGGTCCATCCAATCTGACCTTGAACACTTCCAAGAGTGGAACAGCCACAGCTTCCCTTGGCAACCTGTTCCAGTCCTTGTCACCCTATTTTTGGTTTCTATTAATTTTAATTTTTCATTAATGCAAAATAATTGCCTGAAAAACTACTGAGAGATTTGTCTTTTCAAACCCATGAGATGCATCACGTAAATATGAGAATGTATTGCCAACACATGGTGAAAACACATTTTGAAGAAAGTACTTTAGCTAAGTCTAGAAAAAGCTGTTGCTTTTTCCAAGTTTTGAAAAGCTAAATAAGAAAGATAGAGGCATTCTTGTCATGTCTCCTTCCTAAGCCTAAAGTCAATAATAGACAGACAGATGTGTGTGAACAGCTTAGAGTGGTGTGCTAAATAAAGAACCTATGGCCATTATCAGATGCCAGTTTGCTTTTCATAAACTCAATTTGATTGTATGAGTGGATGAAAAGAGAGTCATGGTGTCTCAAGGACAGCATATGTGATACATGTTTAACTACTTTTAGTTGAGCCCTGAAATTTCTAGTGAGGTGTAACTCTCTTTGCTCTCAGTCTTGATGTACTCAGGACTGGACTCTGCAGTAGGTTTGGTATTAAGGTATTACATCTGGAGTTTCTCTCTATCCTGCCTCAACACAGCATCAGTATGATTAATTCAGTAGCCCATGACAAAATTTATATTTATAATGGCTTAACAGTTACCACTTAAGTTAAAAAAAGAGGACAGGACCTAAAAAGCTGGCCATAGACAAGTTTTTAATCAAGCAACACGTCCTATAAAGTCATAGAAATTTCTGTTTCATGAGTACAAAAATAGAGTATCAACAGTTCCAGTATAAGTGTGTGCACAAAGATGATTTATCTTCCTTCATTATCTCTCTGCAAACTTTTTTAATAGACATTCTCTGACTAATGAATATTTAGGCAATAATTCAGCATATTAACATGTAGAAGTATGTGTTACAGAAGGAAAATATCAGTCTCTTCAAATGCAACTTTCTAACACTACATCAAACAACAGAGGAGCCATAAGATTACGGTGCTACAAACAAATGGGAATAGTTACTTGAAGTTTCTGGGTAAGTACAGATCTTACAGACCTTTGATTCTTGGTTTAGGATATAACTGAACTTAAATTCACGTTCAGCAAATTTTCTCCACTGCATCAGTTGTCTGTACAAACTCATGCATTTTACCAAAGAGACAACTGCATGTGCACGCTTGAAGACATGAGCAATGCAAATATACTGATAAGCTGGAGACCACTCCAAGTGTGCTTCACCTACTGTCCAGGCTCATAGATGAAAATACCAGCTGTACTCCCCAAAGGGATAGTGGAATCATCACTACAGCACAGACTGATTTCAACTCACCAGAAGGAGCTAACTCAGGTTTAATAAACACTTAGACAAGAAAGCACTATGTTCAGCAAGTTCTATGCAGCTGCAGACTGAAATATTTATAGCTTGTAGTCAAAGTTTTCTCAGCATTTATAAATCAACTGTTAGAGATGATGTTTTTATTTACAAAGAAAACAGTACTTCCTGTGGTGCAGATATACCCGACATGTAAAACAGTATATTTCTAGCTGCTGCTAGAAATATAACTGACAGAAAACCAAATACAGTCTCAAAATCTAAAAGAGGAAAATTTTAATAAAAGTATTCAAGAAGCACATTAGCGACTGGAAGTAGGCTTTTGCAGAGATCATTTCTATAAACTTTTCTTAGATCCACATCAAATTGTAGGATATCAAAACAAGTAGTTGCATGCAGGATTAGATTTTGCATCATTTATTTCTTTAAAACAGATACATGTTTTTAGATGGTAGGCATGGCACAAATATGTTGAAAATTTTGAATTTGTGCTAACACTTTCCAATTTGTGAAATTTTTGAAATTATGCAATGAAATGATTGGATTTTCAACACAGCAGAGCTATGATTCAGTAGGAATTTCTGCCCAGAAAACAAAAAGCCAAGAGTTATCCTTTCTTATCCTTCCTTTGCTAAAACTTTGCTCTGTAAACACTTTCTGGTAGTGATGGAATCAACACAAGAGAGGAACTACAGCCAAGATACAATTATAAAACATACCTAAAGAAATGTTCAAGACCAATAGCAGTATCCCATCAATCTCATTTGTTTTACTCAGTGAACTGATCCAAACCAGCTAAACAGATGGATGTATCTGTGGGCAATTAAACACCAAAGAATTCTGATGGTTTCACAATTTCAGAAACACCTGTGCTGGTTGTGAATACTCACTGGGCACCAGAGACTGAGCCATGGGCCTCTGGGGCTCTCCCTTCCACTTATGGTGTCCTAATGGCTCTTTTGCACAGTGGTGTTGTAATTATGGAAGAACAAGTTCTATGCAATGGTAGTGTGAAGGCAAACAAGAAAGATGACTTTCTGTTTTTATTTAGAAAACAGCTTGAGGAATGAAGGTATTTAGCTTCTGTTTTTCTTTATTTTAAGCTGCTCTGAAAGAGCTCACAGGGGAAGAGGAACCCAAAGAAGCCTCCAAACCTCCTTAAAAACGATAGTGTGAACTCGCTGAAAAAGAAGATTATCTACATGGAACAAGCCATTAGATTTGAAACCAGCTTGCCCTTTCCCTTTGGAAACAGACGCTGTTAAACTCGTCACAATCTTGCAAGCAGTTACAGAAAACATTCAGCTCTAGCAAAAATAATTGTGGTGAGGTCAAATATATAGATAAAATGAAATTTGCAGAAGCATATAATCTTTCATGTTTTCCCAATCTCAAAATTTTCCTATTTCTCACTGAACTTCCTCCTCACCCAAAAAAATACAGGCTGTGTCAACAAGGGCTCTGTAGTTTCACTGAGATAGATTTTGCCAGATGTGAAGCCCCACCTTGGCTTCTCCACCTCTCTTTTTCTCCACACTAGCTTCTCTCCAGCTTAGTATTTCTTAGATTTTCTCACGTGTTTTTTTACTCCGAGCTCTCTAGTACACATTGCTTCCTTCTACCCTTCCAGACAGACTGTCTTAACTCAGGAGATATCCTCAGTTTTAATTCCTACCCAGTTGTCCTTCAATTCAATCACATGCAGACCCACAGGATGTTGATCCCATGTGTTTCATACTGGCAAATAACTTCAGTCTGAGCATTCATTTTGATTCAACCCCTACTGAAATAAATTTGCACCATTCCAGAGCTCTGTTTCTCTCACAACTAGAATTTTCCCCTTCTCTTTTTTCTCCACCTACACTGGCATTCACTACTTGTTTCCTGTTTTTCAAAGAACCACATGAAATGTGACATTGGCTAATAAATAGTGTTTGAACTTATGCTAAGTAGGAGGGGAAATACCTTGTATAAACATATTATTTGATGTGTGTGATTTGAATTAGTTTGTCACACCACAGTAACGAGATTTCCTGAAAACAACTGCTTATCAGGACAGTTGTAAAAGTGGGCTTGATATTTTTGTCAGATCTCCACATGTAACATGATGAATGATACTCTCTGCATTTAATTTAAATAACATTTACTGAGTGTAGCGGGTTGAAATTAAAGGGCTTTGCTCCCGGGTTTTCGGCACCAATTTTGTGGTGGGTTCAGGACCACAATTCAATATCAAAGAAAGGAAAGCAAAGCAGTGAGGTCTCAGTGGCATCTCGGATAAAAATTCACGAGACAACTGATGGCTTAGGGAAACTCCAGAAAGGT